>CAUEHS010001023.1:0-40682 GCA_958510865.1 Myrrha octodecimguttata
CCTTACCCTTGCTTTTACCCTTAAGCTTACCCTTACCCTTACCCTCACCCTTACCCTTACCCTTACCCTTACCCTTACCCTTACCCTTACCCTTACCCTTACCCTTGCTTTTACCCTAAGGCTTACCCTTTACCTTTACCCTTACCCTTACCCTTACCCTTACCCTTACCCTTACCCTTACCCTTGCTTTTACCCTTAAGCTTACCCTTACCCTTACCCTTACCCTTACCCTTACCCTTACCCTTGCTTTTACTCTTAGGCTTACCCTTACCCTTACCCTTACCCTTACCCTTGCTTTTACCCTTAAGCTTACCCTTACCCTTACCCTTAACCTTACCCTTACCCTTACCCTTACCCTTACCCTTACCCTTACCCTTACCCTTACCCTTACCCTTGCTTTAACCCTTAGGCTTACCCTTACCCTTACCCTTACCCTTACTCTTACCCTTGCTTTTACCCTTAAGCTTACCCTTACCCTTACCCTTACCCTTACCCTAACCCTTACCCTTACCCTTTCCCTTACCCTTAACCTTACCCTTACCCTTACCCTTACCCTTACCCTTGCTTTTACCCTTAAGCTTACCCTTACCCTTACACTTACCCTCACCCTTACCCTTACCCTTACCCTTACCCTTACCCTTACCCTTACCCTTACCCTTACCCTTACCCTTACCCTTACCCTTACCCTTACCCTTACCCTTACCCTTACCCTTACCCTTACCCTTGCTTTTACCCTTAAGCTTACCCTTACCCTTACCCTTACCCTTACCCTTACCCTTGCTTTTACCCTTAAGCTTACCCTTACCCTTACCCTTACCCTTACCCTTACCCTTGCTTTTACCCTCAGGCTTACCCTTACCCTTACCCTTACCCTTACCCTTGCTTTTACACTTAAGCTTACCCTTACACTTACCCTTACCCTTACCCTTGCTTTTACCCTTAGGCTTACCCTTACCTTTACCATTACCCTTACCCTTACCCTTACCCTTACCCTTACCCTTACCCTTACCCTTACCCTTACCCTTACCCTTACCCTTACCCTTACCCTTACCCTTACCCTTGCTTTAACCCTTAAGCTTACCCTTACCCTTACCCTTACCCTTACCCTTACCCTTACCCTTACCCTTACCCTTACCCTTACCCTTACCCTTACCCTTACACTTGCATTTACCCTTAAGCTTACCCTTACCCTTACCCTTACCCTTACCCTTACCCTTACCCTTACCCTTACCCTTGCTTTTACCCTTAAGCTTACCCTTACCCTTACCCTTAGCCTTACCCTTAAGCTTACCCTTACCCTTACCCTTACCCTTACCCTTACCCTTACCCTTACCCTTACCCTTACCCTTACCCTTGCTTTTACCCTTAAGCTTACCCTTACCCTTACCCTTACCCTTACCCTTACCCTTACCCTTACCCTTACCCTTACCCTTACCCTTACCCTTACCCTTACCCTTACCCTTACCCTTACCCTTACCCTTACCCTTACCCTTGCTTTTACCCTTAGGCTTACCCTTACCTTTACCCTTACCCTTACCCTTACCCTTACCCTTACCCTTAACCTTACCCTTACCCTTGCTTTTACCCTTAAGCTTACCCTTACCCTTACCCTCACCCTTACCCTTACCCTTACCCTTACCCTTACCCTTGCTTTTACCCTTAAGCTTACCCTTACCCTTACCCTTATCCTTACCCTTACCCTTACCCTTACCCTTACCCTTACCCTTACCCTTACCCTTAAGCTTACCCTTACCCTTACCCTTACCCTTACCCTTATCCTTACCCTTACCCTTACCCTTACCCTTACCCTTACCCTTACCCTTACCCTTGCTTTTACCCTTAAGCTTACCCTTACCCTTACCCTTACCCTTACCCTTACCCTTACCCTTGCTTTTACCCTTAAGCTTACCCTTACCCTTACCCTTACCCTTACCCTTAAGCTTACCCTTACACTTACCCTTACCCTTACCCTTACCCTTACCCTTACCCTTACCCTTACCCTTGCTTTTACCCTTAAGCTTACCCTTACCCTTACCCTTACCCTTACCCTTACCCTTACCCTTACCCTTACCCTTACCCTTACCCTTACCCTTACCCTTGCTTTTACCCTTAGGCTTACCCTTACCTTTACCCTTACCCTTACCCTTACCCTTACCCTTAACCTTACCCTTGCTTTTACCCTTAAGCTTACCCTTACCCTTACCTTTACCCTTACCCTTACCCTTACCCTTACCCTTACCCTTGCTTTTACCCTTAAGCTTACACTTACCCTTACCCTTACCCTTACCCTTACCCTTACCCTTACCCTTGCTTTTACCCTTCAGCTTACCCTTACCCTTACCCTTACCCTCACCCTTACCCTTACCCTTACCCTTACCCTTACCCTTAACCTTACCCTTACCCTTACCCTTACCCTTGCTTTTACCCTTAGGCTTACCCTTACCTTCACCCTTACCCTTACCCTTACCCTTACCCTTACCCTTACCCTTACCCTTGCTTTTACCCTTAAGCTTACCCTTACCCTTACCCTTACCCTTACCCTTACCCTCAACCTTGCTTTTACCCTTAAGCTTACCCTTAGCCTTACCCTTACCCTTACCCTTACCCTTGCTTTTACCCTTAGGCTTACCCTTACCCTTACCCTTACCCTTACCCTTGCTTTTACCCTTAAGCTTACCCTTACCCTTACCCTAACCCTTACCCTTACCCTTACCCTTACCCTTACCCTTACCCTTACCCTTACCCTTACCCTTACCCTTGCTTTTACCCTTAGGCTTACCCTTACCTTTACCCTTACCCTTACCCTTACCCTTACCCTTACCCTTACCCTTACCCTTACCCTTACCCTTACCCTTACCCTTACCCTTACCCTTGCTTTTACCCTTAAGCTTACCCTTACTCTTACCCTTACCCTTACCCTTACCCTTACCCTTTCCCTTGCTTTTACCCTTAAGCTTACCCTTACCCTTTCCCTTACCCTTACCCTTACCCTTACCCTTACCCTTACCCTTCCCTTGCTTTTACCTTTAAGCTTACCCTTACCCTTACCCTTACCCTTACCCTTGCTTTTACCCTTAAGCTTACCCTTACCCTTACCCTTACCCTTACCCTTACCCTTACCCTTACCCTTACCCTTACCCTTACCCTTACCCTTTCCCTTGCTTTTACCCTTAAGCTTACCCTTACCCTTACCCTTACCCTTACCCTTACCCTTACCCTTACCCTTGCTTTTACCCTTAAGCTTACCCTTACCCTTACCCTTACCCTTACCCTTAAGCTTACCCTTACCCTTACCCTTACCCTTACCCTTACCCTTACCCTTACCCTTACCCTTACCCTTGCTTTTACCCTTAGGCTTACCCTTACCTTTACCCTTACCCTTACCCTTACCCTTACCCTTACCCTTACCCTTACCCTTACCCTTACCCTTACCCTTGCTTTTACCCTTAAGCTTACCCTTACCCTTACCCTTACCCTTACCCTTACCCTTACCCTTACCCGTACCCTTACCCTTGCTTTTACCCTTAAGCTTACCCTTACCCTTACCCTTACCCTTACCCTTACCCTTACCCTTACCCTTACCCTTACCCTTGCTTTTACCCTTAAGCTTACCCTTACCCTTACCCTTACCCTTACCCTTGCCCTTACCCTTACCCTTGCTTTTACCCTTAAGCTTACCCTTACCCTTACCCTTACCCTTACCCTTACCCTTACCCTTACCCTTGCTTTTACCCTTAGGCTTACCCTTACCTTTACCCTTATCCTTACCCTTACCCTTACCCTTACCCTTACCCTTGCTTTTACCCTTAAGCTTACCCTTACCCTTACCCTTACCCTTACCCTTACCCATACCCTTGCTTTTACCCTTAAGCTTACCCTTACCCTTACCCTTACTCTTACCCTTACCCTTGCTTTTACCCTTAGGCTTACCCTTACCCTCACCCTTACCCTTACCCTTGCTTTTACCCTTAAGCTTACCCTTACCCTTACCCTTACCCTTACCCTTACCCTTACCCTTACCCTTACCCTCACCCTTACCCTTACCCTTACCCTTACCCTTACCCTTACCCTTACCCTTACCCTTACCCTTACCCTAACCCTTGCTTTTACCCTTAGGCTTACCCTTACCTTTACCCTTACCCTTACCCTTACCCTTACCCTTACCCTTACCCTTACCCTTACCCTTACCCTTACCCTTGCTTTTACCCTTAAGCTTACCCTTACCCTTACCCTTACCCTTACCCTTACCCTTAGCCTTGCTTTCACCCTTAAGCTTACCCTTACCCTTACCCTTACCCTTACCCTTACCCTTACCCTTACCCTTACCCTTACCCTTACCCTTACCCTTACCCTTACCCTTGCTTTTACCCTTAAGCTTACCCTTACCCTTACCCTTACCCTTACCCTTACCCTTGCTTTTACCCTTAGGCTTACCCTTACCCTTACCCTTACCCTTACCCTTGCTTTTACCCTTAAGCTTACCCTTACCCTTACCCTTACCCTTACCCTTACCCTTACCCTTACCCTTACCCTTACCCTTACCCTTACCCTTACCCTTACCCTTACCCTTACCCTTACCCTTACCCTTACCCTTACCCTTACCCTTACCCTTACCCTTACCCTTACCCTAACCCTTGCTTTTACCCTTAGGCTTACCCTTAACTTTACCCTTACCCTTACCCTTACCCTTACCCTTACCCTTACCCTTACCCTTACCCTTGCTTTTACCCTTAAGCTTACCCTTACCCTTACCCTTACCCTTACCCTTACCCTTACCCTTACCCTTACCCTTGCTTTTACCCTTAAGCTTACCCTTACCCTTACCCTTACCCTTACCCTTACCCTTACCCTTACCCTTGCTTTTACCCTTAAGCTTACCCTTACCCTTACCCTAACCCTTACCCTTACCCTTACCCTTGCTTTTACCCTTAAGCTTACCCTTACCCTTACCCTTACCCTTACCCTTACCCTTATCCTTACCCTTACCCTTACCCTTACCCTTACCCTTGCTTTTACCCTTAGGCTTACCCTTACCCTTACCCTTACCCTTACCCTTGCTTTTACCCTTAAGCTTACCCTTACCCTTACCCTTACCCTTACCCTTACCCTTACCCTTACCCTTACCCTTACCCTTACCCTTACCCTTACCCTTACCGTTGCTTTTACCCTTAGGCTTACCCTTACCTTTACCCTTACCCTTACCCTTACCCTTACCCTTACCCTTACCCTCACCCTCACCCTTACCCTTGCATTTACCCTTAAGCTTACCCTTACCCTTACCCTTACCCTTACCCTTACCCTTACCCTTACCCTCACCCTTGCTTTTACCCTCAAGCTTACCCTTACCCTTACCCTTACCCTTACCCTTACCCTTACCCTTACCCTTACCCTTACCCTTACCCTTACCCTTACCCTTGCTTTTACCCTTAAGCTTACCCTTACCCTTACCCTTACCCTTAAGCTTACCCTCACCCTTACCCTTACCCTTACCCTTACCCTTACCCTTACCCTTACCCTTGCCCTTTCCCTTGCTTTTACCCTTAAGCTTACCCTTACCCTTACCCTTACCCTTACCTTTACCCTTGCTTTTACCCTTAAGCTTACCCTTACCCTTACCCTTACCCTTACCCTTAAACTTACCCTTACCCTTACCCTTACCCTTACCCTTACCCTTACCCTTACCCTTACCCTTACCCTTACCCTTACCCTTACCCTTACCCTTACCCTTGCTTTTACCCTTAAGCTCACCCTTACCCTTACCCTTACCCTTACCCTTACCCTTACCCTTACCCTTACCCTTACCCTTACCCTTACCCTTACCCTTACCCTTACCCTTGCTTTTACCCTTAGGCTTACCCTTACCTTCACCCTTACCCTTACCCTTACCCTTACCCTTGCTTTTACCCTTAAGCTTACCCTTACCCTTACCCTTACCCTTACCCTTACCCTTACCCTTACCCTTACCCTTACCCTTACCCTTACCCTTACCCTTACCCTTACCCTTGCTTTTACCCTTAAGCTTACCCTTACCCTTACCCTTACCCTTACCCTTACCCTTACCCTTACCCTTACCCTTACCCTTACCCTTACCCTTACCCTTACCCTTACCCTTACCCTTATCCTTGCTTTTACCCTTAAGCTTACCCTTACCCTTACCCTTACCCTTACGCTTACCCTTACCCTTACCCTTACCCCTACCCTTGCTTTTACCCTTAAGCTTAACCTTACCCTTACCCTTACCCTTACCCTTACCCTTACCCTTGCTTTTACCCTTAAGCTTACCCTTACCCTTACCCTTACCCTTACCCTTACCCTTACCCTTACCCTTACCCTTACCCTTACCCTTGCTTTTACCCTTAAGCTTACCCTTACCCTTACCCTTACCCTCACCCTTACCCTTGCTTTCACCCTTAGGCTTACCCTTACCCTTACCCTTACCCTTACCCTTACCCTTACCCTTACCCTTACCTTTACCCTTACCCTTGCTTTTACCCTTAAGCTTACCCTTACCCTTACCCTCACCCTTACCCTTGCTTTTACCCTTAAGCTTACCCTTACCCTTACCCTTACCCTTACCCTTACCCTTACCCTTACCCTTACCCTTACCCTTACCCTAACCCTTGCTTTTACCCTTAAGCTTACCCTTACCCTTACCCTTACCCTTAAGCTTACCCTTACCCTTACCCTTACCCTTACCCTTACCCTTACCCTTGCTTTTACCCTTAAGCTTACCCTTACCCTTACCCTTACCCTTACCCTTACCCTTACCCTTACCCTTACCCTTACCCTTACCCTTGCTTTTACCCTTAAGCTTACCCTTACCCTTACCCTTACCCTTACCCTTACCCTTACCCTTACCCTTACCCTTACCCTTACCCTTGCTTTTACCCTTAAGCTTACCCTTACCCTTACCCTTACCCTTACCCTTACCCTTACCCTTACCCTTACCCTTGCTTTTACCCTTAAGCTTACCCTTACCCTTACCCTTACCCTTACCCTTACCCTTACCCTTACCCTTACCCTTACCCTTGCTTTTACCCTTAGGCTTACCCTTACCTTTACCCTTATCCTTACCCTTACCCTTACCCTTACCCTTACCCTTGCTTTTACCCTTAAGCTTACCCTTACCCTTACCCTTACCCTTACCCTTACCCTTACCCATACCCTTGCTTTTACCCTTAAGCTTACCCTTACCCTTACCCTTACTCTTACCCTTACCCTTGCTTTTACCCTTAGGCTTACCCTTACCCTCACCCTTACCCTTACCCTTGCTTTTACCCTTAAGCTTACCCTTACCCTTACCCTTACCCTTACCCTTACCCTTACCCTTACCCTTACCCTTACCCTTACCCTTACCCTTACCCTTACCCTTACCCTTACCCTTACCCTTACCCTTACCCTAACCCTTGCTTTTACCCTTAGGCTTACCCTTACCTTTACCCTTAACCTTACCCTTACCCTTACCCTTACCCTTACCCTTACCCTTACCCTTACCCTTACCCTTACCCTTACCCTTGCTTTTACCCTTAAGCTTACCCTTACCCTTACCCTTACCCTTACCCTTACCCTTAGCCTTGCTTTTACCCTTAAGCTTACCCTTACCCTTACCCTTACCCTTACCCTTACCCTTACCCTTACCCTTACCCTTACCCTTACCCTTACACTTACCCTTACCCTTACCCTTGCTTTTACCCTTAAGCTTACCCTTACCCTTACCCTTACCCTTACCCTTACCCTTGCTTTTACCCTTAGGCTTACCCTTACCCTTACCCTTACCCTTACCCTTGCTTTTACCCTTAAGCTTACCCTTACCCTTACCCTTACCCTTACCCTTACCCTTACCCTTACCCTTACCCTTACCCTTACCCTTACCCTTACCCTTACCCTTACCCTTACCCTTACCCTTACCCTTACCCTTACCCTTACCCTTACCCTTACCCTTTCCCTTACCCTTACCCTTACCCTTACCCTTACCCTTACCCTTACCCTTACCCTTACCCTTACCCTTACCCTTACCCTTACCCTTACCCTTACCCTTACCCTTACCCTTACCCTTACCCTTACCCTAACCCTTGCTTTTACCCTTAGGCTTACCCTTAACTTTACCCTTACCCTTACCCTTACCCTTACCCTTACCCTTACCCTTACCCTTACCCTTACCCTTACCCTTACCCTCACCCTTACCCTTACCCTTGCTTTTACCCTTAAGCTTACCCTTACCCTTACCCTTACCCTTACCCTTACCCTTACCCTTACCCTTACCCTTGCTTTTACCCTTAAGCTTACCCTTACCCTTACCCTTACCCTTACCCTTACCCTTACCCTTACCCTTACCCTTACCCTTACCCTTACCCTTGCTTTTACCCTTAAGCTTACCCTTACCCTTACCCTAACCCTTACCCTAACCCTCACCCTTGCTTTTACCCTTAAGCTTACCCTTACCCTTACCCTTACCCTTACCCTTACCCTTACCCTTACCCTTACCCTTACCCTTACCCTTACCCTTGCTTTTACCCTTAGGCTTACCCTTACCCTTACCCTTACCCTTACCCTTGCTTTTACCCTTAAGCTTACCCTTACCCTTACCCTTACCCTTACCCTTACTCTTACCCTTACCCTTACCCTTACCCTTACCCTTACCCTTACCCTTACCCTTACCCTTACCCTTACCCTTACCCTTGCTTTTACCCTTAGGCTTACCCTTACCTTTACCCTTACCCTTACCCTTACCCTTACCCTTACCCTTACCCTTACCCTTACCCTTACCCTTACCCTTGCATTTACCCTTAAGCTTACCCTTACCCTTACCCTTACCCTTACCCTTACCCTTACCCTTACCCTTACCCTTACCCTTACCCTTGCTTTTACCCTCAAGCTTACCCTTACCCTTACCCTTACCCTTACCCTTACCCTTACCCTTACCCTTACCCTTGCTTTTACCCTTAAGCTTACCCTTACCCTTACCCTTACCCTTAAGCTTACCCTTACCCTTACCCTTACCCTTACCCTTACCCTTACCCTTACCCTTACCCTTACCCTTACCCTTACCCTTACCCTTACCCTTGCTTTTACCCTTAAGCTTACCCTTACCCTTACCCTTACCCTTACCTTTACCCTTGCTTTTACCCTTAAGCTTACCCTTACCCTTACCCTTACCCTTACCCTTGAGCTTACCCTTACCCTTACCCTTACCCTTACCCTTACCCTTACCCTTACCCTTACCCTTACCCTTACCCTTACCCTTGCTTTTACCCTTAAGCTTACTCTTACCCTTACCCTTACCCTTACCCTTACCCTAACCCTTACCCTTGCTTTTACCCTTAAGCTTACCCTTACCCTTACCCTTACCCTTACCCTTACCCTAACCCTTGCTTTTACCCTTAGGCTTACCCTTACCTTTACCCTTACCCTTACCCTTACCCTTACCCTTACCCTTACCCTTACCCTTGCTTTTACCCTTAAGCTTACCCTTACCCTTACCCTTACCCTTACCCTTACCCTTAGCCTTGCTTTTACCCTTAAGCTTACCCTTACCCTTACCCTTACCCTTACCCTTACCCTTACCCTTACCCTTACCCTTACCCTTACCCTTGCTTTTACCCTTAAGCTTACCCTTACCCTTACCCTTACCCCTACCCTTACCCTTGCTTTTACCCTTAGGCTTACCCTTACCCTTACCCTTACCCTTACCCTTGCTTTTACCCTTAAGCTTACCCTTACCCTTACCCTTACCCTTACCCTTACCCTTACCCTTACCCTTACCCTTACCCTTACCCTTACCCTTACCCTTACCCTTACCCTTACCCTTACCCTTACCCTTACCCTTACCCTTACCCTTACCCTTACCCTTACCCTTACCCTTACCCTTACCCTTACCCTTACCCTTACCCTAACCCTTGCTTTTATCCTTAGGCTTACCCTTAACTTTACCCTTACCCTTACCCTTACCCTTACCCTTACCCTTACCCTTACCCTTACCCTTACCCTTACCCTTACCCTTGCTTTTACCCTTAAGCTTACCCTTACCCTTACCCTTACCCTTACCCTTACCCTTACCCTTACCCTTACCCTTGCTTTTACCCTTAAGCTTACCCTTACCCTTACCCTTACCCTTACCCTTACCCTTACCCTTACCCTTACCCTTACCCTTACCCTTACCCTTGCTTTTACCCTTAAGCTTACCCTTACCCTTACCCTAACCCTTACCCTTACCCTTACCCTTGCTTTTACCCTTAAGCTTACCCTTACCCTTACCCTTACCCTTACCCTTACCCTTACCCTTACCCTTACCCTTACCCTTACCCTTACCCTTACCCTTACCCTTACCCTTACCCTTACCCTTGCTTTTACCCTTACCCTTACCCTTGCTTTTACCCTTAAGCTTACCCTTACCCTTACCCTTACCCTTACCCTTACCCTTACCCTTACCCTTACCCTTACCCTTACCCTTACCCTTACCCTTACCCTTACCCTTACCCTTACCCTTACCCTTGCTTTTACCCTTAGGCTCACCCTTACCTTTACCCTTACCCTTACCCTTACCCTTACCCTTACCCTTACCCTTACCCTTACCCTTGCATTTACCCTTAAGCTTACCCTTACCCTTACCCTTACCCTTACCCTTACCCTTACCCTTACCCTTACCCTTACCCTTACCCTTGCTTTTACCCTCAAGCTTACCCTTACCCTTACCCTTACCCTTACCCTTACCCTTACCCTTACCCTTACCCTTACCCTTACCCTTGCTTTTACCCTTAAGCTTACCCTTACCCTTACCCTTACCCTTAAGCTTACCCTTACCCTTACCCTTACCCTCACCCTTACCCTTACCCTTACCCTTACCCTTACCCTTACCCTTACCCTTGCTTTTACCCTTAAGCTTACCCTTACCCTTACCCTTACCCTTACCTTTACCCTTGCTTTTACCCTTAAGCTTACCCTTACCCTTACCCTTACCCTTACCCTTAAGCTTACCCTTACCCTTACCCTTACCCTTACCCTTACCCTTACCCTTACCCTTACCCTTACCCTTACCCTTACCCTTACCCTTACCCTTGCTTTTACCCTTAAGCTCACCCTTACCCTTACCCTTACCCTTACCCTTACCCTTACCCTTACCCTTACCCTTACCCTTGCTTTTACCCTTAGGCTTACCCTTACCTTCACCCTTACCCTTACCCTTACCCTTACCCTAACCCTTGCTTTTACCCTTAAGCTTACCCTTACCCTTACCCTTACCCTTACCCTTACCCTTACCCTTACCCTTACCCTTACCCTTGCTTTTACCCTTAAGCTTACCCTTACCCTTACCCTTACCCTTACCCTTACCCTTACCCTTACCCTTACCCTTACCCTTACCCTTACCCTTACCCTTACCCTTACCCTTATCCTTGCTTTTACCCTTAAGCTTACCCTTACCCTTACCCTTACCCTTACGCTTACCCTTACCCTTACCCTTACCCCTACCCTTGCTTTTACCCTTAAGCTTAACCTTACCCTTACCCTTACCCTTACCCTTACCCTTACCCTTGCTTTTACCCTTAAGCTTACCCTTACCCATACCCTTACCCTTACCCTTACCCTTACCCTTACCCTTACCCTTGCTTTTACCCTTAAGCTTACCCTTACCCTTACCCTTACCCTCACCCTTACCCTTGCTTTCACACTTAGGCTTACCCTTACCCTTACCCTTACCCTTACCCTTACCCTTACCCTTACCCTTACCTTTACCCTTACCCTTGCTTTTACCCTTAAGCTTACCCTTACCCTTACCCTCACCCTTACCCTTGCTTTTACCCTTAAGCTTACCCTTACCCTTACCCTTACCCTTACCCTTACCCTTACCCTTACCCTTACCCTAACCCTTGCTTTTACCCTTAAGCTTACCCTTACCCTTACCCTTACCCTTACCCTTAAGCTTACCCTTACCCTTACCCTTACCCTTACCCTTACCCTTACCCTTACCCTTGCTTTTACCCTTAAGCTTACCCTCACCCTTACCCTTACCCTTACCCTTACCCTTACCCTTGCTTTTACCCTTAAGCTTACCCTTACCCTTACCCTTACCCTTACCCTTTCCCTTACCCTTACCCTTACCCTTACCCTTACCCTTGCTTTTACCCTTAAGCTTACCCTTACCCTTACCCTTACCCTTACCCTTACCCTTACCCTTACCCTTGCTTTTACCCTTAAGCTTACCCTTACCCTTACCCTTACCCTTACCCTTACCCTTACCCTCACCCTTGCTTTTACCCTTAGGCTTACCCTTACCTTTACCCTTATCCTTACCCTTACCCTTACCCTTACCCTTACCCTTGCTTTTACCCTTAAGCTTACCCTTACCCTTACCCTTACCCTTACCCTTACCCATACCCTTGCTTTTACCCTTAAGCTTACCCTTACCCTTACCCTTACTCTTACCCTTACCCTTGCTTTTACCCTTAGGCTTACCCTTACCCTCACCCTTACCCTTACCCTTGCTTTTACCCTTAAGCTTACCCTTACCCTTACCCTTACCCTTACCCTTACCCTTACCCTTACCCTTACCCTCACCCTTACCCTTACCCTTACCCTTACCCTTACCCTTACCCTTACCCTTACCCTTACCCTAACCCTTGCTTTTACCCTTAGGCTTACCCTTACCTTTACCCTTACCCTTACCCTTACCCTTACCCTTACCCTTACCCTTACCCTTACCCTTGCTTTTACCCTTAAGCTTACCCTTACCCTTACCCTTACCCTTACCCTTACCCTTAGCCTTGCTTTTACCCTTAAGCTTACCCTTACCCTTACCCTTACCCTTACCCTTACCCTTACCCTTACCCTTACCCTTACCCTTACCCTTACCCTTACCCTTACCCTTGCTTTTACCCTTAAGCTTACCCTTACCCTTACCCTTACCCTTACCCTTACCCTTGCTTTTACCCTTAGGCTTACCCTTACCCTTACCCTTACCCTTACCCTTGCTTTTACCCTTAAGCTTACCCTTACCCTTACCCTTACCCTTACCCTTACCCTTACCCTTACCCTTACCCTTACCCTTACCCTTACCCTTACCCTTACCCTTACCCTTACCCTTACCCTTACCCTTACCCTTACCCTTACCCTTACCCTTACCCTTACCCTTACCCTTACCCTTACCCTTACCCTTACCCTAACCCTTGCTTTTACCCTTAGGCATACCCTTAACTTTACCCTTACCCTTACCCTTACCCTTACCCTTACCCTTACCCTTGCTTTTACCCTTAAGCTTACCCTTACCCTTACCCTTACCCTTACCCTTACCCTTACCCTTGCTTTTACCCTTAAGCTTACCCTTACCCTTACCCTTACCCTTACCCTTACCCTTACCCTTACCCTTACCCTTACCCTTACCCTTGCTTTTACCCTTAAGCTTACCCTTACCCTTACCCTAACCCTTACCCTTACCCTCACCCTTGCTTTTACCCTTGAGCTTACCTTTACCCTTACCCTTACCCTTACCCTTACCCTTACCCTTACCCTTACCCTTACCCTTACCCTTACCCTTGCTTTTACCCTTAGGCTTACCCTTACCCTTACCCTTACCCTTACCCTTGCTTTTACCCTTAAGCTTACCCTTACCCTTACCCTTACCCTTACCCTTACCCTTACCCTTACCCTTACCCTTACCCTTACCCTTACCCTTACCCTTACCCTTGCTTTTACCCTTAGGCTTACCCTTACCTTTACCCTTACCCTTACCCTTACCCTTACCCTTACCCTTACCCTTACCCTTACCCTTACCCTTACCCTTACCCTTGCATTTAACCTTAAGCTTACCCTTACCCTTACCCTTACCCTTACCCTTACCCTTACCCTTACCCTTACCCTTGCTTTTACCCTCAAGCTTACCCTTACCCTTACCCTTACCCTTACCCTTACCCTTACCCTTACCCTTACCCTTACCCTTACCCTTACCCTTACCCTTACCCTTGCATTTACCCTTAAGCTTACCCTTACCCTTACCCTTACCCTTAAGCTTACCCTTACCCTTACCCTCACCATTACCCTTTCCCTTACCCTTACCCTTACCCTTACCCTTACCCTTGCTTTTACCCTTTAGCTTACCCTTACCCTTACCCTTACCCTTACCTTTACCCTTGCTTTTACCCTTAAGCTTACCCTTACCCTTACCCTTACCCTTACCCTTGCTTTTACCCTTAGGCTTACCCTTACCTTCACCCTTACCCTTACCCTTACCCTTACCCTTACCCTTGCTTTTACCCTTAAGCTTACCCTTACCCTTACCCTTACCCTTACCCTTACCCTTACCCTTACCCTTACCCTTACCCTTACCCTTACCCTTACCCTTACCCTTACCCTTACCCTTACCCTTACCCTTACCCTTGCTTTTACCCTTAAGCTTACCCTTACCCTTACCCTTACCCTTACCCTTACCCTTACCCTTACCCTTACCCTTACCCTTACCCTTACCCTTACCCTTACCCTTATCCTTGCTTTTACCCTTAAGCTTACCCTTACCCTTACCCTTACCCTTACGCTTACCCTTACCCTTACCCTTACCCCTACCCTTGCTTTTACCCTTAAGCTTAACCTTACCCTTACCCTTACCCTTACCCTTACCCTTACCCTTACCCTTACCCTTGCTTTTACCCTTAAGCTTACCCTTACCCTTACCCTTACCCTTACCCTTACCCTTACCCTTACCCTTACCCTTACCCTTACCCTTGCTTTTACCCTTAAGCTTACCCTTACCCTTACCCTTACCCTCACCCTTACCCTTGCTTTTACCCTTAGGCTTACCCTTACCCTTACCCTTACCCTTACCCTTACCCTTACCCTTACCCTTACCCTTACCTTTACCCTAACCCTTGCTTTTACCCTTAAGCTTACCCTTACCCTTACCCTCACCCTTACCCTTGCTTTTACCCTTAAGCTTACCCTTACCCTTACCCTTACCCTTACCCTTACCCTTACCCTTACCCTTACCCTTACCCTTACCCTTACCCTAACCCTTGCTTTTACCCTTAAGCTTACCCTTACCCTTACCCTTACCCTCACCCTTAAGCTTACCCTTACCCTTACCCTTACCCTTACCCTTACCCTTACCCTTACCCTTACCCTTACCCTTACCCTTACCCTTACCCTTACCCTTACCCTTACCCTTACCCTTACCCTTACCCTTACCCTTACCCTTGCTTTTACCCTTAAGCTTACCCTTACCCTTACCCTTACCCTTACCCTTACCCCTACCCTTGCTTTTACCCTTAAGCTTACCCTTACCCTTACCCTTACCCTTAAGCTTACCCTTACCCTTACCCTTACCCTTACCCTTACCCTTACCCTTACCCTTACCCTTACCCTTACCCTTGCTTTTACCCTTAAGCTTACCCTTACCCTTACCCTTACCCTTACCCTTACCCTTAACCTTACCCTTACCCTTACCCTTACCCTTGCTTTTACCCTAAGGCTTACCCTTACCTTTACCCTTAACCTTACCCTTACCCTTACCCTTACCCTTACCCTTACCCTTACCCTTACCCTTACCCATACCCTTACCCTTACCCTTACCCTTACCCTTGCTTTTACCCTTAAGCTTACCCTTACCCTTACCCTTACCCTTACCCTTACCCTTAACCTTACCCCTACCCTTGCTTTTACCCTTAAGCTTAACCTTACCCTTACCCTTACCCTTACCCTTACCCTTACCCTTACCCTTGCTTTTACCCTTAAGCTTACCCTTACCCTTACCCTTAGCCTTACCCTTACCCTTGCTTTTACCCTTAGGCTTACCCTTACCTTTACCCTTACCCTTACCCTTACCCTTACCCTTACCCTTACCCTTACCCTTGCTTTTACCCTTAAGCTTACCCTTACCCTTACCCTTACCCTTACCCTTACCCTTACCCTTGCTTTTACCCTTAAGCTTACCCTTACCCTTACCCTTACCCTTACCCTTACCCTTGCTTTTACCCTTAGGCTTACCCTTATCCTTACCCTTACCCTTACCCTTGCTTTTACCCTTAAGCTTACCCTTACCCTTACCCTTACTCTTACCCTTACCCTTACCCTTACCCTTACCCTTACCCTTACCCTTACCCTTACCCTTACCCTTACCCTAACCCTTACCCTTGCTTTTACCCTTAGGCTTACCCTTACCTTTACCCTTACCCTAACCCTTACCCTTACCCTTACCCTTACCCTTACCCTTGCTTTTACCCTTAAGCTTACCCTTAACCTTACCCTTACCCTTACCCTTACCCTTACCCTTACCCTTACCCTTGCTTTTACCCTTAAGCTTACCCTTACCCTTACCCTTACCCTTACCCTTACCCTTACCCTTACCCTTACCCTTACCCTTACCCTTACCCTTACCCTTACCCTTACCCTTACCCTTACCCTTGCTTTCACCCTTAAGCTTACCCTTACCCTTACCCTTACCCTTACCCTTACCCTAACCCTTACCCTTGCTTTTACCCTTAAGCTTACCCTTACCCTTACCCTTACCCTTACCCTTACCCTTACCCTTACCTTTACCCTTACCCTTACCCTTACCCTTACCCTTACCCTTACCCTTACCCTTACCCTTACCCTTACCCTTACCCTTACCCTTGCTTTTACCCTTAAGCTTACCCTTACCCTTACCCTTACCCTTACCCTTACCCTTACCCTTACCCTTACCCTTACCCTTGCTTTTACCCTTAAGCTTACCCTTACCCTTACCCTTACCCTTACCCTTACCCTTACCCTTGCTTTTACCCTTAGGCTTACCCTTACCTTCACCCTTACCCTTACCCTTACCCTTACCCTTACCCTTACCCTTACCCTTACCCTTACCCTTGCTTTTACCCTTAAGCTTACCCTTACCCTTACCCTTACCCTTACCCTTACCCTTACCCTTACCCTTGCTTTTACCCTTAAGCTTACCCTTACCCTTACCCTTACCCTTACCCTTACCCTTGCTTTTACCCTTAGGCTTACCCTTACCCTTACCCTTACCCTTACCCTTGCTTTTACCCTTAAGCTTACCCTTACCCTTACCCTTACTCTTACCCTTACCCTTACCCTTACCCTTACCCTTACCCTTACCCTTACCCTTGCTTTTACCCTTAGGCTTACCCTTACCTTTACCCTTACCCTAACCCTTACCCTTACCCTTACCCTTACCCTTACCCTTGCTTTTACCCTTAAGCTTACCCTTACCCTTACCCTTACCCTTACCCTTACCCTTACCCTTACCCTTGCTTTTACCCTTAAGCTTACCCTTACCCTTACCCTTACCCTTACCCTTACCCTTACCCTTACCCTTACCCTTACCCTTACCCTTACCCTTACCCTTACCCTTACCCTTACCCTTACCCTTACCCTTGCTTTTACCCTTAAGCTTACCCTTACCCTTACCCTTACCCTTACCCTTACCCTTACCCTTACCCTTACCCTTACCCTTACCCTTATCCTTGCTTTTACCCTTAGGCTTACCCTTACCTTTACCCTTACCCTTACCCTTACCCTTGCTTTTACCCTTAAGCTTACCCTTACCCTTACCCTTACCCTTACCCTTAAGCTTACCCTTACCCTCACCCTTACCCTTACCCTTACCCTTACCCTTACCCTTACCCTTACCCTTACCCTTACCCTTACCCTTACCCTTACCCTTACCCTTGCTTTTACCCTTAAGCTTACCCTTACCCTTACCCTTACCCTTACCCTTACCCTTGCTTTTACCCTTAAGCTTACCCTTACCCTTACCCTTACCCTTACCCTTAAGTTTTCCCTTACCCTTACCCTTACCCTTACCCTTACCCTTACCCTTACCCTTACCCTTACCCTTACCCTTACCCTTACCCTTACCCTTACCCTTACCCTTACCCTTACCCTAACCCTTGCTTTTACCCTTAAGCTTACCCTTACCCTTACCCTTACCCTTACCCTTACCCTTAAGCTTACCCTTACCCTTACCCTTACCCTTACCCTTACCCTCACCCTTACCCTTACCCTTGCTTTTACCCTTAAGCTTACCCTTACCCTTACCCTTACCCTTACCCTTAAGCTTACCCTTACCCTTAAGCTTACCCTTACCCTTACCCTTACCCCTACCCTTACCCTTACCCTTGCTTTTACCCTTAAGCTTACCCTTACCCTAACCCTTACCCTTACCCTTAAGCTTACCCTTACCCTTACCCTTACCCTTACCCTTACCCTTACCCTTACCCTTACCCTTACCCTTACCCATGCTTTTACCCTTAAGCTTACCCTTACCCTTACCCTTACCCTTACCCTTGCTTTTACCCTTAAGCTTACCCTTACCCTTACCCTTACCCTTACCCTTAAGCTTACCCTTACCCTTACCCTTACCCTTACCCTTACCCTTACCCTTACCCTTACCCTTACCCTTACCCTTACCCTTACCCTTACCCTTACCCTTACCCTGACCCTTGCTTTTACCCTTAAGCTTTCCCTTACCCTTACCCTTAACCTTACCCTTACCCTTACCCTTACCCTTACCCTTACCCTTGCTTTTACCCTTAGGCTTACCCTTACCTTTACCCTTACCATTACCCTTACCCTTACCCTTACCCTTACCCTTACCCTTACCTTTACCCTTACCCTTGCTTTTACCCTTAAGCTTACCCTTACCCTTACCCTTACTCTTGCTTTTACCCTTAAGCTTACCCTTACCCTTACCCTTACCCTTACCCTTACCCTTGCTTTTACCCTTAGGCTTACCCTTACCCTTTCCCTTACCCTTACCCTTGCTTTTACCCTTAAGCTTACCCTTACCCTTACCCTTACCCTTACCCTTACCCTTACCCTTACCCTTACCCTTACCCTTACCCTTACCCTTACCCTTACCCTTACCCTTACCCTAACCCTTACCCTTACCCTTACCCTTACCCTTACCCTTACCCTTGCTTTTACCCTTAGGCTTACCCTTACCTTTACCCTTACCCTTACCCTTACCCTTACCCTTACCCTTGCTTTTACCCTTAAGCTTACCCTTACCCTTACCCTTACCCTTACCCTTACCCTTACCCTTACCCTTACCCTTACCCTTACCCTTACCCTCACCCTTGCTTTTACCCTTAAGCTTACCCTTACCCTTACCCTTACCCTTACCCTTACCCTTACCCTTACCCTTGCTTTTACCCTTAAGCTTACCCTTACCCTTACCCTTACCCTTACCCTTACCCTTGCTTTTACCCTTAGGCTTACCCTTACCCTTACCCTTACCCTTACCCTTGCTTTTACCCTTAAGCTTACCCTTACCCTTACCCTTACCCTTACTCTTACCCTTACCCTTACCCTTACCCTTACCCTTGCTTTTACCCTTAGGCTTACCCTTACCTTTACCCTTACCCTTACCCTTACCCTTACCCTTACCCTTACCCTTACCCTTACCCTTGCTTTTACCCTTAAGCTAACCCTTACCCTTACCCTTACCCTTACCCTTACCCTTACCCTTAACCTTACCCTTACCCTTGCTTTTACCCTTAAGCTCACCCTTACCCTTACCCTTACCCTTACCTTTACACTTACCCTTACCCTGACCCTTACCCTTGCTTTTACCCTTAAGCTTACCCTTACCCTTACCCTTACCCTTACCCTTAAGCTTACCCTTACCCTTACCCTTACCCATACCCTTACCCTTACCCTTACCCTTGCTTTTACCCTTAAGCTTACCCTTACCCTTACCCTTACCCTTACCCTTACCCTTGCTTTTACCCTTAAGCTTACCCTTACCCTTACCCTTACCCTTACCCTTAAGCTTACCCTTACCCTTACCCTTACCCTTACCCTTACCCTTACCCTTACCCTTGCTTTTACCCTTAAGCTTACCCTTACCCTTACCCTTACCCTTACCCTTACCCTAACCCTTACCCTTAACCTTACCCTTACCCTTACCCTCACCCTTACCCTTACCCTTGCTTTTACCCTTAGGCTTACCCTTACCTTTACCCTTACCATTACCCTTACCCTTACCCTTACCCTTACCCTTACCCTTACCCTTGCTTTTACCCTTAAGCTTACCCTTACCCTTACCCTTACCCTTACCCTTACCCTTACCCTTACCCTTACCCTTACCCTTGCTTTTACCCTTAAGCTTACCCTTTCCCTTACCCTTACCCTTACCCTTACCCTTACCCTTACCCTTACCCTTACCCTTACCCTTACCCTTACCCTTACCCTTACCCTTGCTTTTACCCTCAAGCTTACCCTTACCCTTACCCTTACTCTTACCCTTACCCTTACCCTTACCCTTACCCTTACCCTTGCTTTTACCCTTAAGCTTACCCTTACCCTTACCTTTACCCTTACCCTTACCCTTAACCTTACCCTTACCCTTACCCTTACCCTTACCCTTACCCTTACCCTTACCCTTGCTTTTATCCTTAAGCTTACCCTTTCCCTTACCCTTACCCTTACTCTTACCCTTACCCTTACCCTTACCCTTACCCTTGCTTTTACCCTTAAGCTTACCCTTACCCTTACCTTTACCCTTACCCTTACCCTTACCCTTACCCTTACCCTTACCCTTACCCTTACCCTTACCCTTACCCTTACCCTTACCCTTACCCTTACCCTTACCCTTACCCTTACCCTTACCCTTGCTTTTACCCTTAAGCTTACCCTTACCCTTACCCTTACCCTTACCCTTACCCTTACCCTTACCCTTACCCTTGCTTTGACCCTTAGGCTTACCCTTACCTTTACCCTTACCCTTACCCTTACCCTTACCCTTGCTTTGACCCTTAGGCTTACCCTTACCTTTACCCTTACCCTTACCCTTACCCTTACCTTTACCCTTACCCTTACCCTTACCCTTACAATTGCTTTTACCCTTAAGCTTACCCTTACCCTTACCCTTACCCTTACCCTTACCCTTGCTTTTACCCTTAGGCTTACCCTTACCCTTACCCTTACCCTTACCCTTGCTTTTACCCTTAAGCTTACCCTTACCCTTACCCTTACCCTTACCCTTACCCTTACCCTTACCCTTACCCTTACCCTTACCCTTACCCTTACCCTTACCCTTGCTTTTACCCTTAGGCTTAACCTTACCTTTACCCTTACCCTTACCCTTACCCTTACCCTTACCCTTACCCTTACCCTTACCCTTACCCTTACCCTTACCCTTACCCTTACCCTTACCCTTACCCTTGCTTTTACCCTTAAGCTTACCCTTACCCTTACCCTTACCCTTACCCTTACCCTTACCCTTACCCTTACCCTTACCCTCACCCTTACCCTTACCCTTACCCTTGCTTATACCCTTAAGCTTACCCTTACCCTTACCCTTACCCTTACCCTTACCCTTACCCTTACCCTTACCCTTACCCTTACCCTTACCCTTACCCTTACCCTTGCTTTTACCCTTAGGCTTACCCTTACCTTTACCCTTACCCTTACCCTTACCCTTACCCTTACCCTTACCCTTACCCTTACCCTTGCTTTTACCCTTAAGCTTACCCTTACCCTTATTCTTACCCTTACCCTTACCCTTACCCTAACCCTTACCCTTGCTTTTACCCTTAAGCTTACCCTTACCCTTACCCTTACCCTTACCCTTACCCTTACCCTTACCCTTACCCTTACCCTTACCCTTACCCTTACCCTTACCCTTGCTTTTACCCTTAAGCTTACCCTTACCCTTACCCTTACCCTTACCCTTACCCTTACCCTTGCCCTTACCCTTACCCTTGCTTTTACTCTTAGGCTTACCCTTACCTTTACCCTTACCCTTACCCTTACCCTTACCCTCACCCTTACCCTTACCCTTGCTTTTACCCTTAAGCTTACCCTTACCCTTACCCTTACCCTTACCCTTACCCTTGCTTTTACCCTTAAGCTTACCCTTTCTCTTACCCTTAACCTTACCCTTACCCTTGCTTTTACCCTTAGGCTTACCCTTACCCTTACCCTTACCCTTACCCTTGCTTTTACCCTTAAGCTTACCCTTACCCTTACCCTTACTCTTACCCTTACCCTTACCCTTAACCTTACCCTTACCCTTACCCTTACCCTTACCCTTACCCTTACCCTTACCCTTACCCTTACCCTTGCTTTTACCCTTAGGCTTACCCTTACCTTTACCCTTACCCTAACCCTTACCCTTACCCTTACCCTTACCCTTACCCTTGCTTTTACCCTTAAGCTTACCCTTACCCTCACCCTTACCCTTACCCTTACCCTTACCCTTACCCTTACCCTTACCCTTACCCTTACCCTTACCCTTACCCTTACCCTTACCCTTACCCTTACCCTTACCCTTACCCTTGCTTTTACCCTTAAGCTTACCCTTACCCTTACCCTTACCCTTACCCTTACCCTTACCCTTACCCTCACCCTTACCCTTACCCTTACCCTTACCCTTACCCTTGCTTTTACCCTTAAGCTTACCCTTACCCTTACCCTTACCCTTACCCTCACCCTTGCTTTTACCCTTAAGCTTACCCTTACCCTTACCCTTACCCTTACCCTTACCCTTACCCTTACCCTTGCTTTTACCCTTAAGCTTACCCTTACCCTTACCCTTACCCTTACCCTTACCCTTGCTTTTACCCTTAGGCTTACCCTTACCCTTACCCTTACCCTTACCCTTGCTTTTACCCTTAAGCTTACCCTTACCCTTACCCTTACCCTTACTCTTACCCTTACCCTTACCCTTACCCTTACCCTTGCTTTTACCCTTAGGCTTACCCTTACCTTTACCCTTACCCTTACCCTTACCCTTACCCTTACCCTTACCCTTACCCTTACCCTTGCTTTTACCCTTAAGCTAACCCTTACCCTTACCCTTACCCTTACCCTTACCCTTACCCTTAACCTTACCCTTACCCTTGCTTTTACCCTTAAGCTCACCCTTACCCTTACCCTTACCCTTACCTTTACACTTACCCTTACCCTGACCCTTACCCTTGCTTTTACCCTTAAGCTTACCCTTACCCTTACCCTTACCCTTACCCTTAAGCTTACCCTTACCCTTACCCTTACCCATACCCTTACCCTTACCCTTACCCTTGCTTTTACCCTTAAGCTTACCCTTACCCTTACCCTTACCCTTACCCTTACCCTTGCTTTTACCCTTAAGCTTACCCTTACCCTTACCCTTACTCTTACCCTTAAGCTTACCCTTACCCTTACCCTTACCCTTACCCTTACCCTTACCCTTACCCTTGCTTTTACCCTTAAGCTTACCCTTACCCTTACCCTTACCCTTACCCTTACCCTAACCCTTACCCTTAACCTTACCCTTACCCTTACCCTCACCCTTACCCTTACCCTTGCTTTTACCCTTAGGCTTACCCTTACCTTTACCCTTACCATTACCCTTACCCTTACCCTTACCCTTACCCTTACCCTTACCCTTGCTTTTACCCTTAAGCTTACCCTTACCCTTACCCTTACCCTTACCCTTACCCTTACCCTTACCCTTACCCTTACCCTTGCTTTTACCCTTAAGCTTACCCTTTCCCTTACCCTTACCCTTACCCTTACCCTTACCCTTACCCTTACCCTTACCCTTACCCTTACCCTTACCCTTACCCTTACCCTTGCTTTTACCCTCAAGCTTACCCTTACCCTTACCCTTACTCTTACCCTTACCCTTACCCTTACCCTTACCCTTACCCTTGCTTTTACCCTTAAGCTTACCCTTACCCTTACCTTTACCCTTACCCTTACCCTTAACCTTACCCTTACCCTTACCCTTACCCTTACCCTTACCCTTACCCTTACCCTTGCTTTTATCCTTAAGCTTACCCTTTCCCTTACCCTTACCCTTACTCTTACCCTTACCCTTACCCTTACCCTTACCCTTGCTTTTACCCTTAAGCTTACCCTTACCCTTACCTTTACCCTTACCCTTACCCTTACCCTTACCCTTACCCTTACCCTTACCCTTACCCTTACCCTTACCCTTACCCTTACCCTTACCCTTACCCTTACCCTTACCCTTACCCTTACCCTTGCTTTTACCCTTAAGCTTACCCTTACCCTTACCCTTACCCTTACCCTTACCCTTACCCTTACCCTTACCCTTGCTTTGACCCTTAGGCTTACCCTTACCTTTACCCTTACCCTTACCCTTACCCTTACCCTTGCTTTGACCCTTAGGCTTACCCTTACCTTTACCCTTACCCTTACCCTTACCCTTACCTTTACCCTTACCCTTACCCTTACCCTTACAATTGCTTTTACCCTTAAGCTTACCCTTACCCTTACCCTTACCCTTACCCTTACCCTTGCTTTTACCCTTAGGCTTACCCTTACCCTTACCCTTACCCTTACCCTTGCTTTTACCCTTAAGCTTACCCTTACCCTTACCCTTACCCTTACCCTTACCCTTACCCTTACCCTTACCCTTACCCTTACCCTTACCCTTACCCTTACCCTTGCTTTTACCCTTAGGCTTAACCTTACCTTTACCCTTACCCTTACCCTTACCCTTACCCTTACCCTTACCCTTACCCTTACCCTTACCCTTACCCTTACCCTTACCCTTACCCTTACCCTTACCCTTGCTTTTACCCTTAAGCTTACCCTTACCCTTACCCTTACCCTTACCCTTACCCTTACCCTTACCCTTACCCTTACCCTCACCCTTACCCTTACCCTTACCCTTGCTTATACCCTTAAGCTTACCCTTACCCTTACCCTTACCCTTACCCTTACCCTTACCCTTACCCTTACCCTTACCCTTACCCTTACCCTTACCCTTACCCTTACCCTTGCTTTTACCCTTAGGCTTACCCTTACCTTTACCCTTACCCTTACCCTTACCCTTACCCTTACCCTTACCCTTACCCTTACCCTTGCTTTTACCCTTAAGCTTACCCTTACCCTTATTCTTACCCTTACCCTTACCCTTACCCTAACCCTTACCCTTGCTTTTACCCTTAAGCTTACCCTTACCCTTACCCTTACCCTTACCCTTACCCTTACCCTTACCCTTACCCTTACCCTTACCCTTACCCTTACCCTTACCCTTGCTTTTACCCTTAAGCTTACCCTTACCCTTACCCTTACCCTTACCCTTACCCTTACCCTTGCCCTTACCCTTACCCTTGCTTTTACTCTTAGGCTTACCCTTACCTTTACCCTTACCCTTACCCTTACCCTTACCCTCACCCTTACCCTTACCCTTGCTTTTACCCTTAAGCTTACCCTTACCCTTACCCTTACCCTTACCCTTACCCTTGCTTTTACCCTTAAGCTTACCCTTTCTCTTACCCTTAACCTTACCCTTACCCTTGCTTTTACCCTTAGGCTTACCCTTACCCTTACCCTTACCCTTACCCTTGCTTTTACCCTTAAGCTTACCCTTACCCTTACCCTTACTCTTACCCTTACCCTTACCCTTAACCTTACCCTTACCCTTACCCTTACCCTTACCCTTACCCTTACCCTTACCCTTACCCTTACCCTTGCTTTTACCCTTAGGCTTACCCTTACCTTTACCCTTACCCTAACCCTTACCCTTACCCTTACCCTTACCCTTACCCTTGCTTTTACCCTTAAGCTTACCCTTACCCTCACCCTTACCCTTACCCTTACCCTTACCCTTACCCTTACCCTTACCCTTACCCTTACCCTTACCCTTACCCTTACCCTTACCCTTACCCTTACCCTTACCCTTACCCTTGCTTTTACCCTTAAGCTTACCCTTACCCTTACCCTTACCCTTACCCTTACCCTTACCCTTACCCTCACCCTTACCCTTACCCTTACCCTTACCCTTACCCTTGCTTTTACCCTTAAGCTTACCCTTACCCTTACCCTTACCCTTACCCTTACCCTTACCCTTACCCTTACCCTTGCTTTTACCCTTAGGCTTACCCTTACCTTTACCCTTACCCTTACCCTTACCCTTACCCTTACCCTTGCTTTCACCCTTAAGCTTACCCTTACCCTTACCCTTACCCTTAAGCTTACCCTTACCCTTACCCTTACCCTTACCCTTACCCTTACCCTTACCCTTACCCTTACCCTTACCCTTACCCTTACCCTTACCCTTACCCTTACCCTTGCTTTTACCCTTAAGCTTACCCTTACCCTTACCCTTACCCTTACCCTTACCCTTGCTTTTACCCTTAAGCTTACCCTTACCCTTACCCTTACCCTTAAGCTAACCCTTACCCTTACCCTTACCCTTACCCTTACCCTTACCCTTACCCTTACCCTTACCCTTACCCTTACCCTTACCCTTACCCTTACCCTTACCCTCACCCTTACCCTTACCCTTGCTTTTACCCTCAAGCTTACCCTTACCCTTACCCTTACCCTTACCCTTAAGCTTACCCTTACCCTTACCCTTACCCTTACCCTTACCCTTAACCTTACCCTTGCTTTTACCCTTAAGCTTACCCTTACCCTTACCCTTACCCTTACCCTTAAGCTTACCCTTACCCTTACCCTTACCCTTACCCTTACCCTTGCTTTTACCCTTAAGCTTACCCTTACCCTTACCCTTACCCTTACCCTTAAGCTTACCCTTACCCTTACCCTTACCCTTACCCTTACCCTTACCCTTACCCTTACCCTTACCCTTACCCTTACCCTTGCTTTTACCCTTAAGCTTACCCTTACCCTTACCCTTACCCTTACCCTTGCTTTTACCCTTAAGCTTACCCTTACCCTTACCCTTACCCTTACCCTTAAGCTTACCCTTACCCTTACCCTTACTCTTACCCTTACCCTTACCCTTACCCTTACCCTTACCCTTGCTTTTACCCTTAAGCTTACCCTTACCCTTACCCTTACCCTTACCCTTACCCTTATCCTTACCCTTACCCTTACCCTTGCTTTCACCCTTAGGCTTACCCTTACCTTTACCCTTACCCTTACCCTTACCCTTACCCTTACCCTTACCCTTACCCTTGATTTTACCCTTAAGCTTACCCTTACCCTTACCCTTACCCTTACCCTTACCCTTACCCTTACCCTTGCTTTTACCCTTAAGCTTACCCTTACCCTTACCCTAACCCTTACCCTTGCTTTTACCCTTAGGCTTACCCTTACCCTTACCCTTACCCTTGCTTTTACCCTTAAGCTTACCCTTACCCTTAAGCTTACCCTTACCCTTACCCTTACCCTTACCCTTACCCTTACCCTTACCCTTACCCTTACCCTTACCCTTACCCTTGCTTTTACCCTTAAGCTTACCCTTACCCTTACCCTTACCCTTACCCTTACCCTTGCTTTTACCCTTAAGCTTACCCTTACCCTTACCCTTATCCTTAAGCTTACCCTTACCCTTACCCTTACCCTTACCCTTACCCTTACCCTTACCCTTACCCTTGCGTTTACCCTTAAGCTTACCCTTACCCTTACCCTTACCCTTACCCTTAAGCTTACCCTTACACTTACCCTTACCCTTACCCTTACCCTTAACCTTACCCTTGCTTTTACCCTTAAGCTTACCCTTACCCTTACCCTTACCCTTACCCTTAAGCTTACCCTTACCCTTACCCTTACCCTTACCCTTACCCTTGCTTTTACCCTTAAGCTTACCCTTAAGCTTACCCTTACCCTTACCCTTACCCTTACCCTTAAGCTTACCCTTACCCTTACCCTTACTCTTACCCTTACCCTTAGCCTTACCCTTACCCTTACCCTCACCCTTGCTTTTACCCTTAAGCTTACCCTTACCCTTACCCTTACCCTTACCCTTACCCTTACCCTTACCCTTGCTTTTACCCTTAGGCTTACCCTTACCTTTACCCTTACCCTTACCCTTACCCTTACCCTTACCCTTACCCTTACCCTTACCCTTACCCTTACCCTTGCTTTTACCCTTAAGCTTACCCTTACCCTTACCCTTACCCTTACCCTTACCCTTACCCTTGCTTTTACCCTTAAGCTTACCCTTACCCTTACCCTTACCCTTACCCTTACCCTTACCCTTGCTTTTACCCTTAGGCTTACCCTTACCCTTACCCTTACCCTTACCCTTGCTTTTACCCTTAAGCTTACCCTTACCCTTACCCTTACCCTTACCCTTACCCTTACCCTTACCCTTACCCTTACCCTTACCCTTACCCTTACCCTTACCCTTACCGTTACCCTTACCCTTACCCTTACCCTTACCCTTACCCTTACCCTTACCCTTACCCTTGCTTTTACCCTTAGGCTTACCCTTACCTTTACCCTTACCCTTACCCTTACCCTTACCCTTACCCTTGCTTTTACCCTTAAGCTTACCCTTACCCTTACCCTTACCCTTACCCTTACCCTTACCCTTACCCTTGCTTTTACCCTTAAGCTTACCCTTACCCTTACCCTTACCCTTACCCTTACCCTTACCCTTACCCTTACCCTTACCCTTACCCTCACCCTTGCTTTTACCCTTAAGCTTACCCTTACCCTTACCCTTACCCTTACCCTTACCCTTACCCTTGCTTTTACCCTTAAGCTTACCCTTACCCTTACCCTTACCCTTACCCTTACCCTTGCTTTTACCCTTAGGCTTACCCTTACCCTTACCCTTACCCTTGCTTTCACCCTTAAGCTTACCCTTACCCTTACCCTTACCCTTACTCTTACCCTTACCCTTACCCTTGCTTTTACCCTTAGGCTTACCCTTACCTTTACCCTTACCCTTACCCTTACCCTTACCCTTACCCTTACCCTTACCCTTACCCTTGCTTTTACCCTTAAGCTTACCCTTACCCTTACCCTTACCCTTACCCTTACCCTTACCCTTACCCTTACCCTTACCCTTACCCTTACCCTTGCTTTTACCCTTAAGCTCACCCTTACCCTTACCCTTACCCTTATCCTTACCCTTACCCTTACTCTTACCCTTACCCTTGCTTTTACCCTTAAGCTTACCCTTACCGTTACCCTTACCCTTACCCTTAAGCTTACCCTTACCCTTACCCTTACCCTTACCCTTACCCTTACCCTTGCTTTTACCCTTAAGCTTACCCTTACCCTTACCCTTACCTTTACCCTTACCCTTAAGCTTACCCTTACCCTTACCCTCACCCTTACCCTTACCCTTACCCTTACCCTTGCTTTTACCCTTAAGCTTACCCTTACCCTTACCCTTACCCTTACCCTTACCCTTACCCTTACCCTTACCCTTACCCTTACCCTTACCCTTGCTTTTACCCTTAGGCTTACCCTTACCTTTACCCATACCATTACCCTTACCCTTACCCTTACCCTTACCCTTACCCTTACCCTTACCCTTGCTTTTACCCTTAAGCTTACCCTTACCCTTACCCTTACCCTTACCCTTACCCTTACCCTTACCCTTACCCTTACCCTTACCCTTACCCTTACCCTTACCCTTACCCTTACCCTTACCCTTACCCTTACCCTTACCCTTACCCTTACCCTTACCCTTGCTTTTACCCTTAAGCTTACCCTTACCCTTACCCTTACCCTTACCCTTACCCTTACCCTTGCTTTTACCCTTAAGCTTACCCTTACCCTTACTCTTACCCCTACCCTTACCCTTACCCTTACCCTTACCCTTACCTTTACCCTTACCCTTGCTTTTACCCTTAGGCTTACCCTCACCTTTACCCTTACCCTTACCCTTACCCTTACCCTTACCCTTACCCTTACCCTTGCTTTTACCCTTAAGCTTACCCTTACCCTTACCCTTACCCTTACCCTTAGCCTTACCCTTACCCTTGCTTTTACCCTTAAGCTTACCCTTACCCTTACCCTTACCCTTACCCTTACCCTTGCTTTTACTGTTAGGCTTACCCTTACCCTTACCCTTACCCTTACCCTTAAGCTTACCCTTACCCTTACCCTTACCCTTACCCTTACCCTTACCCTTACCCTTACCCTTACCCTTACCCTTGCTTTTACCCTTAAGCTTACCCTTACCCTTACCCTTACCCTTACCCTTACCCTTACCCTTACCCTTACCCTTACCCTTACCCTTACCCTTACCCTTACCCTTACCCTTACCCTTACCCTTACCCTTACTTAGGGTAAGGGTAAGGGTAAGCTTAAGGGTAAAAGCAAGGGTAAGGGTAAGGGTAAGGGTAAGGGTAAGGGTAAGGGTAAGGGTAAGGGTAAGGGTAAGGGTAAGCTTAAGGGTAAGGGTAAGGGTAAGGATAAGGGTAAGGGTAAGCTTAAGGGTAAGGGTAAGGGTAAGGGTAAGGGTAAGGGTAAGGGTAAGCTTAAGGGTAAGGGTAAGGGTAAGGGTAAGGGTAAGCTTAAGGGTAAAAGCAAGGGTAAGGTTAAGGGTAAGGGTAAGGGTAAGGGTAAGGGTAAGGGTAAGCTTAAGGGTAAGGGTAAGGGTAAGGGTAAGGGTAAGCTTAAGGGTAAAAGCAAGGGTAAGGGTAAGGGTAAGGGTAAGGGTAAGGGTAAGGGTAAGGGTAAGGGTAAGGGTAAGGGTAAGGGTAAGGGTAAGCTTAAGGGTAAGGGTAAGGGTAAGGGTAAGCTTAAGGGTAAAAGCAAGGGTAAGGGTAAGGGTAAGGGTAAGGGTAAGGGTAAGCTTAAGGGTAAAAGCAAGGGTAAGGGTAAGGGTAAGGGTAAGGGTGAGGGTAAGGGTAAGGGTAAGGGTAAGGGTAAGGGTAAGCTTAAGGGTAAGGGTAAGGGTAAGGGTAAGCTTAAGGGTAAAAGCAAGGGTAAGGGTAAGGGTAAGGGTAAGGGTAAAGGTAAGGGTAAGCCTAAGGGTAAAAGCAAGGGTAAGGGTAAGGGTAAGGGTAAGGGTAAGGGTAAGGGTAAGGGTAAGGGTAAGGGTAAGGGTAAGGGTAAGGGTAAGGGTAAGGGTAAGGGTAAGGGTAAGCTTAAGGGTAAAAGCAAGGGTAAGGGTAAGGGTAAGGGTAAGGGTGAGGGTAAGGGTAAGGGTAAGGGTAAGGGTAAGGGTAAGCTTAAGGGTAAAAGCAAGGGTAAGGGTAAGGGTAAGGGTAAGGGTAAGGGTAAGGGTAAGGGTAAGGTAAGGGTAAGGGTAAGCTTAAGGGTAAAAGCAAGGGTAAGGGTAAGGGTAAGGGTAAGGGTAAGGGTTAGGGTAAGGGTAAAGGTAAGGGTAAGCCTTAGGGTAAAAGCAAGGGTAAGGGTAAGGGTAAGGGTAAGGGTAAGGGTAAGGGTAAGGGTAAGGGTAAGGGTAAGGGTAAGAGTAAGGGTAAGGGTAAGGGTAAGCTTAAGGGTAAAAGCAAGGGTAAGGGTAAGGGTAAGGGTAAGGGTAAGCCTAAGGGTTAAAGCAAGGGTAAGGGTAAGGTTAAGGGTAAGGGTAAGGGTAAGCTTAAGGGTAAAAGCAAGGGTAAGGGTAAGGGTAAGGTTAAGGGTAAGGGTAAGCTTAAGGGTAAAAGCAAGGGTAAGGGTAAGGGTGAGGATAAGGGTAAGGGTAAAGGTAAGGGTAAAGGTAAGGGTAAGCCTAAGAGTAAAAGCAAGGGTAAGGGTAAGGGTAAGGGTAAGGGTAAGGGTAAGGGTAAGGGTAAGGGTAAGCTTAAGGGTAAAAGCAAGGGTAAGGATAAGGGTAAGGGTAAGGGTAAGGGTAAGGGTAAGGGTAAGGGTAAGGGTAAGGGTAAGGGTAAGCTTAAGGGTAAAAGCAAGGGTAAGGGTAAGGGTAAGGGTAAGGGTAAGCTTACCCTTACCCTTACCCTTACCCTTACACTTACCCTTGCTTTTACCCTTAGGCTTACCCTTACCCTTACCCTTACCCTTACTCTTAAGCTTACCCTTACCCTTACCCTCACCCTTACCCTTACCCTTACCCTTACCCTTACCCTTACCCTTACCCTTACCCTTGCTTTTACCCTTAAGCTTACCCTTACCCTTACCCTTACCCTTACCCTTACCCTTACCCTTACCCTTACCCTTACCCTTGCTTTGACCCTTAGGCTTACCCTTACCTTTACCCTTACCCTTACCCTTACCCTTACCCTTACCCTTACCCTTACCCTTACCCTTACCCTTACCCTTGCTTTTACCCTTAAGCTTACCCTTACCCTTACCCTTACCCTTACCCTTACCCTTACCCTTACCCTTACTCTTGCTTTTACCCTTAAGCTTACCCTTACCCTTACCCTTACCCTTGCTTTTACCCTTAGGCTAACCCTTACCCTTACCCTTACCCTTACCCTTGCTTTTACCCTTAAGCTTACCCTTACCCTTACCCTTACCCTTACCCTTACCCTTACCCTTACCCTTACCCTTACCCTTACCCTTACCCTTACCCTTACCCTTACCCTTACCCTTGCTTTTACCCTTAGGCTTAACCTTACCTTTACCCTTACCCTTACCCTTACCCTTACCCTTACCCTTACCCTTACCCTTACCCTTACCCTTACCCTTACCCTTACCCTCACCCTTACCCTTACCCTTACCCTTACCCTTGCTTTTACCCTTAAGCTTACCCTTACCCTTACCCTTACCCTTACCCTTACCCTTACCCTTACCCTTACCCTTACCCTTACCCTTACCCTTGCTTTTACCCTTAAGCTTACCCTTACCCTTACCCTTACCCTTACCCTCACCCTTACCCTTACCCTTACCCTTGCTTATACCCTTAAGCTTACCCTTACCCTTACCCTTACCCTTACCCTTACCCTTACCCTTACCCTTACCCTTACCATTACCCTTACCCTTACCCTTACCCTTACCCTTACTCTTACCCTTACCCTTACCCTTACCCTTACCCTTGCATTTACCCTTAGGCTTACCCTTACCTTTACCCTTACCCTTACCCTTACCCTTACCCTTACCCTTACCCTTACCCTTGCTTTTACCCTTAAGCTTACCCTTACCCTTACCCTTACCCTTACCCTTACCCTTACCCTTACCCTTACCCTTGCTTTTACCCTTAAGCTTACCCTTACTCTTACCCTTACCCTTACCCTTACCCTTACCCTTACCCTTACCCTTACCCTTACCCTTACCCTTACCCTTATCCTTACCCTTGCTTTTACCCTTAAGCTTACCCTTACCCTTACCCTTACCCTTACCCTTACCCTTACCCTTACCCTTGCTTTTACTCTTAGGCTTACCCTTACCTTTACCCTTACCCTTACCCTTACCCTTACCCTCACCCTTACCCTTACCCTTGCTTTTACCCTTAAGCTTACCCTTACCCTTACCCTTACCCTTACCCTTACCCTTGCTTTTACCCTTAAGCTTACCCTTACCCTTACCCTTAACCTTACCCTTACCCTTGCTTTTACCCTTAGGCTTACCTTTACCCTTACCCTTACCCTTACCCTTGCTTTTACCCTTAAGCTCACCCTTACCCTTACCCTTACTCTTACCCTTACCCTTACCCTTACCCTTACCCTTACCCTTACCCTTACCCTTACCCTTACCCTTACCCTTACCCTTACCCTTGCTTTTACCCTTAGGCTTACCCTTACCTTTACCCTTACCCTTACCCTTACCCTTACCCTTACCCTTACCCTTACCCTTGCTTTTACCCTTAAGCTTACCCTTACCCTTACCCTTACCCTTACCCTTACCCTTACCCTTACCCTTGCTTTTACCCTTAAGCTTACCCTTACCCTTACCCTTACCCTTACCCTTACCCTTACCCTTACCCTTACCCTTACCCTTGCTTTTACCCTTAAGCTTACCCTTACCCTTACCCTTACCCTTACCCTTACCCTTACCCTTACCCTTACCCTTACCCTTACCCTTGCTTTTACCCTTAGGCTAACCCTTACCTTTACCCTTACCCTTACCCTTACCCTTACCCTTACCCTTACCCTTGCTTTTACCCTTAAGCTTACTCTTACCCTTACCCTTACCCTTAAGCTTACCCTTACCCTTACCCTTACCCTTACCCTTACCCTTACCCTTTCCCTTACCCTTACCCTTACCCTTACCCTTGCTTTTACCCTTAAGCTTACCCTTACCCTTACCCTTACCCTTACCCTTGCTTTTACCCTTAAGCTTACCCTTACCCTTACCCTTACCCTTAAGCTTACCGTTACCCTTACCCTTACCCTTACCCTTACCCTTACCCTTACCCTTACCCTTACCCTTACCCTTACCCTTACCCTTACCCTTACCCTTACCCTTACCCTTGCTTTTACCCTTAAGCTTACCCTTACCCTTACCCTTACCCTTACCCTTAAGCTTACCCTTACCCTTACCCTTACCCTTACCCTTACCCTTAACCTTACCCTTGCTTTTACCCTTAAGCTTTCCCTTACCCTTACCCTTACCCTTACCCTTAAGCTTACCCTTACCCTTACCCTTACCCTTACCCTTACCCTTGCTTTTACCCTTAAGCTTACCCTTACCCTTACCCTTACCCTTACCCTTACCCTTACCCTTACCCTTACCCTTACCCTTACCCTTACCCTTACCCTTACCCTTACCCTTGCTTTTACCCTTAGGCTTAACCTTACCTTTACCCTTACCCTTACCCTTACCCTTACCCTTACCCTTACCCTTACCCTTACCCTTACCCTTACCCTTACCCTTACCCTCACCCTTACCCTTACCCTTACCCTTACCCTTGCTTTTACCCTTAAGCTTACCCTTACCCTTACCCTTACCCTTACCCTTACCCTTACCCTTACCCTTACCCTTACCCTTACCCTTACCCTTGCTTTTACCCTTAAGCTTACCCTTACCCTTACCCTTACCCTTACCCTCACCCTTACCCTTACCCTTACCCTTGCTTATACCCTTAAGCTTACCCTTACCCTTACCCTTACCCTTACCCTTACCCTTACCCTTACCCTTACCCTTACCATTACCCTTACCCTTACCCTTACCCTTACCCTTACTCTTACCCTTACCCTTACCCTTACCCTTACCCTTGCATTTACCCTTAGGCTTACCCTTACCTTTACCCTTACCCTTACCCTTACCCTTACCCTTACCCTTACCCTTACCCTTGCTTTTACCCTTAAGCTTACCCTTACCCTTACCCTTACCCTTACCCTTACCCTTACCCTTACCCTTACCCTTGCTTTTACCCTTAAGCTTACCCTTACTCTTACCCTTACCCTTACCCTTACCCTTACCCTTACCCTTACCCTTACCCTTACCCTTACCCTTACCCTTATCCTTACCCTTGCTTTTACCCTTAAGCTTACCCTTACCCTTACCCTTACCCTTACCCTTACCCTTACCCTTACCCTTGCTTTTACTCTTAGGCTTACCCTTACCTTTACCCTTACCCTTACCCTTACCCTTACCCTCACCCTTACCCTTACCCTTGCTTTTACCCTTAAGCTTACCCTTACCCTTACCCTTACCCTTACCCTTACCCTTGCTTTTACCCTTAAGCTTACCCTTACCCTTACCCTTAACCTTACCCTTACCCTTGCTTTTACCCTTAGGCTTACCTTTACCCTTACCCTTACCCTTACCCTTGCTTTTACCCTTAAGCTCACCCTTACCCTTACCCTTACTCTTACCCTTACCCTTACCCTTACCCTTACCCTTACCCTTACCCTTACCCTTACCCTTACCCTTACCCTTACCCTTACCCTTGCTTTTACCCTTAGGCTTACCCTTACCTTTACCCTTACCCTTACCCTTACCCTTACCCTTACCCTTACCCTTACCCTTGCTTTTACCCTTAAGCTTACCCTTACCCTTACCCTTACCCTTACCCTTACCCTTACCCTTACCCTTGCTTTTACCCTTAAGCTTACCCTTACCCTTACCCTTACCCTTACCCTTACCCTTACCCTTACCCTTACCCTTACCCTTGCTTTTACCCTTAAGCTTACCCTTACCCTTACCCTTACCCTTACCCTTACCCTTACCCTTACCCTTACCCTTACCCTTACCCTTGCTTTTACCCTTAGGCTAACCCTTACCTTTACCCTTACCCTTACCCTTACCCTTACCCTTACCCTTACCCTTGCTTTTACCCTTAAGCTTACTCTTACCCTTACCCTTACCCTTAAGCTTACCCTTACCCTTACCCTTACCCTTACCCTTACCCTTACCCTTACCCTTACCCTTACCCTTACCCTTACCCTTGCTTTTACCCTTAAGCTTACCCTTACCCTTACCCTTACCCTTACCCTTGCTTTTACCCTTAAGCTTACCCTTACCCTTACCCTTACCCTTAAGCTTACCGTTACCCTTACCCTTACCCTTACCCTTACCCTTACCCTTACCCTTACCCTTACCCTTACCCTTACCCTTACCCTTACCCTTACCCTTACCCTTACCCTTACCCTTACCCTTGCTTTTACCCTTAAGCTTACCCTTACCCTTACCCTTACCCTTACCCTTAAGCTTACCCTTACCCTTACCCTTACCCTTACCCTTACCCTTAACCTTACCCTTGCTTTTACCCTTAAGCTTTCCCTTACCCTTACCCTTACCCTTACCCTTAAGCTTACCCTTACCCTTACCCTTACCCTTACCCTTACCCTTACCCTTGCTTTTTCCCTTAAGCTTACCCTTACCCTTACCCTTACCCTTACCCTTAAGCTTACCCTTACCCTTACCCTTACCCTTACCCTTACCCTTACCCTTACCCTTACCCTTACCCTTACCCTTGCTTTTACCCTTAAGCTTACCCTTACCCTTACCCTAAGTAAGGGTAAGGGTAAGGGTAAGGGTAAGGGTAAGGGTAAGGGTAAGGGTAAGGGTAAGGGTAAGGGTAAGGGTAAGGGTAAGGGTAAGGGTAAGGGTAAGGGTAAGCTTAAGGGTAAAAGCAAGGGTAAGGGTAAGGGTAAGGGTAAGGGTAAGGGTAAGGGTAAGGGTAAGGGTAAGGGTGAGCTTAAGGGTAAAAGTAAGGGTAAGGGTAAGGGTAAGCCTAAGGGTTAAAGCAAGGGTAAGGGTAAGGGTAAGGGTAAGGGTAAGGGTAAGCTTAAGGGTAAAAGCAAGGGTAAGGGTAAGGCTAAGGGTAAGGGTAAGGGTAAGGGTAAGGGTAAGCTTAAGGGTAAAAGCAAGGGTAAGGGTAAGGGTAAGGGTAAGGGTAAGGGTAAGGGTAAGGGTAAGGGTAAAGGTGAGGGTAAGCCTAAGGGTAAAAGCAAGGGTAAGGGTAAGGGTAAAGGTAAGGGTAAGGGTAAGGGTAAGGGTAGGGGTAAGAGTAAGGGTAAGGGTAAGCTTAAGGGTAAAAGCAAGGGTAAGGGTAAGGGTAAGGGTAAGGGTAAGGGTAAGGGTAAGGGTAAGGGTAAGCTTAAGGGTAAGGGTAAGGGTAAGGGTGAGCTTAAGGGTAAAAGCAAGGGTAAGGGTAAGGGTAAAGGTAAGGGTAAGGTTAAGGGTAAGGGTAAGGGTAAGCTTAAGGGTAAGGGTAAGGGTAAGGGTGAGCTTAAGGGTAAAAGCAAGGGTAAGGGTAAGGGTAAGGGTAAGGGTAAGGGTAAGGGTAAGGGTAAGGGTAAGCTTAAGGGTAAGGGTAAGGGTAAGGGTGAGCTTAAGGGTAAAAGCAAGGGTAAGGGTAAGGGTAAGGGTAAGGGTAAGGGTAAGGGTAAGGGTAAGGGTAAGGGTAAGGGTAAGGGTAAGGGTAAGCTTAAGGGTAAAAGCAAGGGTAAGGATAAGGGTAAGGGTAAGGGTAAGGGTAAGGGTAAGGGTAAGGGTAAGGGTAAGGGTAAGGGTAAGGGTAAGCTTAAGGGTAAAAGCAAGGGTAAGGGTAAGGGTAAGGGTAAGGGTAAGCTTACCCTTACCCTTACCCTTACCCTTACACTTACCCTTGCTTTTACCCTTAGGCTTACCCTTACCCTTACCCTTACCCTTACTCTTAAGCTTACCCTTACCCTTACCCTTACCCTTACCCTTACCCTTACCCTTACCCTTACCCTTACCCTTACCCTTGCTTTTACCCTTAAGCTTACCCTTACCCTTACCCTTACCCTTACCCTTACCCTTACCCTTACCCTTACCCTTACCCTTACCCTTGCTTTGACCCTTAAGCTTACCCTTACCCTTACCCTTAACCCTTACCCTTACCCTTACCCTACCCTTACCCTTACCCTTGCTTTTACCCTTAGCTTACCCTTACCCTTACCCTTACCCTTACCCTTACCCTTGCTTTTACCGTTAGGCTAACCCTTACCTTAACCCTTACCCTTACCCTTGCTTTTACCCTTAAGCTTACCCTTACCCTTACCCTTACCCTTACCCTTACCCTTACCCTTACCCTTACCCTTACCCTTACCCTTACCCTTACCCTTGCTTTTACCCTTAAGCTTACCCCTTACCCTTACCCTTACCCTTACCCTTACCCTTACCCTTACCCTTGGCTTTTACCCTTAAGCTTACCCTTACCCTTACCCTTACCCTTACCCTTACCCTTGCTTTTACCGTTAGGCTAACCCTTACCCTTACACTTACCCTTACCCTTGCTTTTACCCTTAAGCTTACCCTTACCCTTACCCTTACCCTTACCCTTACCGTTACCCTTACCCTTACCCTTACCCTTACCCTTACCCTTACCCTTACCCTTACCCTTACCCTTACCCTTACCCTTACCCTTGCTTTTACCCTTAGGCTTAACCCTTACCTTTACCTTACCCTTACCCTTACCCTTACCCTTTACCCTTACCCTTACCCTTACCCTTACCCTTACCCTTACCCTTACCCTTGCTTTTACCCTTAAGCTTACCCTTACCCTTACCCTTACCCTTACCCTTACCCTTACCCTTACCCTTGCTTTTACCCTTACGCTTACCCTTACCCTTACCCTTACCCTTACCCTCACCCTCACCCTTACCCTTACCCGTGCTTATACCCTTAAGCTTACCCTTACCCTTACCCTTACCCTTACCCTTACCCTTACCCTTACCCTTACCCTTACCCTTACCCTTACCCTTACCCTTACCCTTACCCTTACCCTTGCTTTTACCCTTGGCTTACCCTTACCTTTACCCTTACCCTTACCCTTACCCTTACCCTTACCCTTACCCTTACCCTCTTGCTTTTACCCTTAAGCTTACCCTACCCTTACCCTTACCCTTACCCTACCCGTACCCTAACCTACCCTTACCCTTACCCTTACCCTTGCTTTTACCCTTAAGCTTACCCTTACTCTTACCCTTACCCTTACCCTTTACCCTTACCCTTCCCTTACCCTTACCCTTACCCTACCTTACCCTTATCCTTACCCTTGCTTTTACCCTTAAGCTTACCCTTATCCTTACCCTTACCCTTACCCTTACCCTTACCCTTACCCTTACCCTTACCCTTACCCTTGCTTTTACTCTTAGGCTTACCCTTACCTTTACCCTTACCCTTACCTTACCCTTACCCTCACCCTTACCCTTACCCTTGCTTTACCCTTAAGCTTACCCTTACCCTTACCCTTACCCTTACCCTTACCCTTGCTTTTACCCTTAAGCTTACCCTTACCCTTACCCTTAACCTTACCCTTACCCTTGCTTTTACCCTTAGGCTTACCCTTACCCTTACCCTTACCCTTACCCTTGCTTTTACCCTAAGCTTACCCTTACCCTTACCCTTACTCTTACCCTTACCCTTACCCTTACCCTTACCCTTAACCTTACCCTTACCCTTACCCTTGCTTTTACCCTTAGGCTTACCCTTACCTTTACCCTTACCCTAACCCTTACCCCTTACCCTTACCCTTACCCTTACCCTTGCTTTTACCCTTAAGCTTACCCTTACCCTTACCCTTACCCTACCCTTACCCTTACCCTTACCCTTACCCTTGCTTTTACCCTTAAGCTTACCATTACCCTTACCCTTACCCTTACCCTTACCCTTACCCTTACCCTTACCCTTACCCTTACCCTTACAATACCCTTACCCTTGCTTTTACCCTTAAGCTTACCCTTACCCTTACCCTTACCCTTACCCTTACCCTTACCCTTACCCTTACCCTTACCCTTGCTTTTACCCTTAGGCTAACCCTTACCTTTACCCATACCCTTACCCTTACCCTTACCCTTACCCTTGCTTTTACCCTTAAGCTTTACCCTTACCCTTACCCTTACCCTTAAGCTTACCCTCACCCTTACCCTTACCCTTACCCTTACCCTTACCCTTACCCTTACCCTTACCCTTACCCTTACCCTTACCCTTACCCTTGCTTTTACCCTTAAGCTTACCCTTACCCTTACCCTTACCCTTACCCTTACCCTTGCTTTTACCCTTAAGCTTACCCTTACCCTTACCCTTACACTTAAGCTTACCCTTACCCTTACCCTTACCCTTACCCTTACCCTTACCCTTACCCTTACCCTTACCGTTACCCTTACCCTTACCCTTGCTTTTACCCTTAAGCTTACCCTTACCCTTACCCTACCCTTACCCTTAAGCTTACCCTTACCCTTACCCTTACCCTTACCCTTACCCTTACCCTAACCTTACCCTTGCTTTTACCCTTAAGCTTACCCTTACCCTTACCCTTACCCTTAAGCTTACCCTTACCCTTACCTTACCCTTACCCTTGCTTTTACCCTTAAGCTTACCCTTACCCTTACCCTTACCCTTACCCTTAAGCTTACCCTTACCCTTACCCTTACCCTTACCCTTACCCTTACCCTTACCTTTACCCTTACCCTTGCTTTTACCCTTAAGCTTACCCTTACCCTTACCCTAAGTAAGGGAAGGGTAAGGGTAAGGTAAGGGTAAGGGTAAGGGTAAGGGTAAGGGTAAGGGTAAGGGTAAGGGTAAGCTTAAGGGTAAAAGCAAGGGTAAGGGTAAGGGTAAGGGTAAGGGTAGGGGTAAGGGTAAGGGTAAGGGGTAAGGGTAAGGGTAAGGGTAAGGGTAAGCTTAAGGGTAAGGGTAAGGGGTAAGGGGTAAGGGTAAGCCTAAGTAAAAGCAGGGTAAGGGTAAGGGTAAGGGTAAGGGTAAGGGTAAGCTTA
>CAUEHS010001024.1:0-57946 GCA_958510865.1 Myrrha octodecimguttata
TTACCCTTACCCTTACCCTTACCCTTACCTTTACCCTTACCCTTACCCTTACCCTTACCCTTACCCTTACCCTTAGGCTTACCCTTACCCTTGCTTTTACCCTTAAGCTTACCCTTACCCTTACCCTTACCCTTACCCTTACCCTTACCCTTACCCTTACCCTTACCCTTACCCTTACCCTTACCCTTACCCTTATTCTTACCCTTACCCTTACCCTTACCCTTACCCTTACCCTTACCTTTACCCTTAGGCTTACCCTTACCTTTACCCTTACCCTTACCCTTACCCTTACCCTTACCCTTACCCTTACCCTTACCCTTACCCTTGCTTTTACCCTTAAGATTACCCTTACCCTTACCCTTACCCTTATTTTTACTCTCACCCTTACCCTTACCCTTGCTTTCACCCTTAAGCCTACCCTTACCCTTAAGCTTACACTTACCCTTACCCTTACCCTTTCCCTTACCCTTACCCTTACCCTTACTCTTACTCTTACCCTTACCCTTGCTTTTACCCTTAAGCTTACCCTTACCCTTACCCTTTCCTTTACCCTTACCCTTACCCTTACCCTTACCCTTACCCTTACCCTTACCCTTACCCTTACCCTTACCCTTACCCTTACCCTTACCCTTACCCTTACCCTTACCCTTACTCTTACCCTTACCCTTACCCTTACCCTTACCCTTACCCTTACCCTTACCCTTACCCTTACCCTTACCCTTACCCTTACCCTTACCCTTATTCTTACTCTTACCCTTACCCTTACCCTTGCTTTTACCCTTAAGCTTACCCTTACCCTTACCCTTACCCTTACCCTTACCCTTACCCTTACCCTTGCTTTTTCCCTTAGGCTTACCCTTACCTTTACCCTTACCCTTACCCTTACCCTTACCCTTACCCTTACCCTTACCCTTACCCTTACCCTTACCCTTTCTTTTACCCTTAAGCTTACCCTTACCCTTACCCTTACCCTTACCCTTACCCTTACCCTAACCCTAACCCTTGCTTTTACCCTTAAGCTAACCCTTACCCTTACCCTTACCCTTACCCTTACCCTTACCCTTTCCCTTACCCTTACCCTTACCCTTGCTTTTACCCTTAAGCTTACCCTTACCCTTACCCTTACCCTTACCCTTACCCTTACCCTTACCCTTACCCTTACCCTTACCCTTATCCTTACCCTTGCTTTTACCCTTAAGCTTACCCTTTCCCTTACCCTTACCCTTACCCTTACCCTTACCCTTACCCTTACCCTTACCCTTACCCTTACCCTTACCCTTACCCTTACCCTTGCTTTTACTCTTAGGCTTACCCTTACCTTTACCCTTACCCATACCCTTACCCTTACCCTCACCCTTACCCTTACCCTTGCTTTTACCCTTAAGCTTACCCTTATCCTTACCCTTACCCTTACCCTTACCCTTGCTTTTACCCTTAAGCTTACCCTTACCCTTACCCTTAACCTTACCCTTACCTTTGCTTTTACCCTTAGGCTTACCCTTACCCTTACCCTTACCCTTACCCTTACCCTTGCTTTTACCCTTAAGCTTACCCTTACCCTTACCCTAACTCTTACCCTTACCCTTACCCTTACCCTTACCCTTACCCTTACCCTTACCCTTACTCTTACCCTTACCCTTACCCTTACCCTTGCTTTTACCCTTAGGCTTACCCTCACCTTTACCCTTACCCTAACCCTTACCCTTACCCTTACCCTTACCCTTACCCTTGCTTTTACCCTTAAGCTTACCCTTACCCTTACCCTTACCCTTACCCTTACCCTTACCCTTACCCTTAACCTTACCCTTAACCTTACCCTTGCTTTTACCCTTAAGCTTACCCTTACCCTTACCCTTACCCTTACCCTTACCCTTACCCTTACCCTTACCCTTGCTTTTACCCTTTAGCTTACCCTTACCCTTACCCTTACCCTTACCCTTACCCTTACCCTTACCCTTACCCTTACCCTTACCCTTACCCTTACCCTTACCCTTGCTTTTACCCTTAGGCTTACCCTTACCTTTACCCTTACCCTTACCCTTACCCTTACCCTTACCCTTGCTTTTACCCTTAAGCTTACCCTTACCCTTACCCTTACCCTTAAGCTTACCCTTACCCTTACCCTTACCCTTACCCTTACCCTTACCCTTACCCTTACCCTTACCCTTACCCTTACCCTTACCCTTACCCTTGCTTTTACCCTTAAGCTTACCCTTACCCTTACCCTTACCCTTACCCTTACCCTTGCTTTTACCCTTAAGCTTACCCTTACCCTTACCCTTACCCTTAAGCTTACCCTTACCCTTACCCTTACCCTTACCCTTACCCTTACCCTTACCCTTACCCTTACCCTTACCCTTACCCTTACCCTTACCCTTGCTTTCACCCTTAAGCTTACCCTTACCCTTACCCTTACCCTTACCCTTACCCTTACCCTTACCCTTACCCTTACCCTTACCCTTACCCTTACCCTTACCCTTACCCTTACCCTTAACCTTACCCTTGCTTTTACCCTTAAGCTTACCCTTACCCTTAAGCTTACCCTTACCCTTACCCTTACCCTTGCTTTTACCCTTAAGCTTACCCTTACCCTTACCCTTACCCTTACCCTTAAGCTTACCCTTACCCTTACCCTTACCCTTACCCTTACCCTTACCCTTACCCTTGCTTTTACCCTTAAGCTTACCCTTACCCTTACCCTTACCCTTGCTTTTACCCTTAAGCTTACCCTTACCCTTACCCTTACCCTTACCCTTAAGCTTACCCTTACCCTTACCCTTACCCTTACCCTTACCCTTACCCTTACCCTTACCCTTACCCTTACCCTTACCCTTACCCTTACCCTTGCTTTTACCCTTAAGCTTACCCTTACCCTTACCCTTACCCTTACCCTTACCCTTACCCTTACCCTTACCCTTGCTTTTACCCTTAGGCTTACCCTTACCTTTACCCTTACCCATACCCTTACCCTTACCCTCACCCTTACCCTTACCCTTGCTTTTACCCTTAAGCTTACCCTTACCCTTACCCTTACCCTTACCCTTGCTTTTACCCTTAAGCTTACCCTTACCCTTACCCTTAACCTTACCCTTACCCTTGCTTTTACCCTTAGGCTTACCCTTACCCTTACCCTTACCCTTACCCTTGCTTTTACCCTTAAGCTTACCCTTACCCTTACCCTTACTCTTACCCTTACCCTTACCCTTACCCTTACCCTTACCCTTACCCTTACCCTTACTCTTACCCTTACCCTTACCCTTACCCTTGCTTTTACCCTTAGGCTTACCCTTACCTTTACCCTTACCCTAACCCTTACCCTTACCCTTACCCTTACCCTTACCCTTGCTTTTACCCTTAAGCTTACCCTTACCCTTACCCTTACCCTTACCCTTACCCTTACCCTTACCCTTACCCTTAACCTTACCCTTAACCTTACCCTTGCTTTTACCCTTAAGCTTACCCTTACCCTTACCCTTACCCTTACCCTTACCATTACCCTTACCCTTACCCTTACCCTTACCCTTACCCTTACCCTTGCTTTTACCCTTAAGCTTACCCTTACCCTTACCCTTACCCTTACCCTTACCCTTACCCTTACCCTTACCCTTACCCTTACCCTTACCCTTGCTTTTACCCTTAGGCTTACCCTTACCTTTACCCTTACCCTTACCCTTAACCTTACCCTTACCCTTGCTTTTACCCTTAAGCTTACCCTTACCCTTACCCTTACCCTTAAGCTTACCCTTACCCTTACCCTTACCCTTACCCTTACCCTTACCCTTACCCTTACCCTTACCCTTACCCTTACCCTTACCCTTACCCTTACCCTTACCCTTGCTTTTACCCTTAAGCTTACCCTTACCCTTACCCTTACCCTTACCCTTAAGCTTACCCTTACCCTTACCCTTACCCTTACCCTTACCCTTACCCTTACCCTTAACCTTACCCTTGCTTTTACCCTTAAGCTTACCCTTACCCTTACCCTTACCCTTACCCTTAAGCTTACCCTTACCCTTACCCTTACCCTTGCTTTTACCCTTAAGCTTACCCTTACCCTTACCCTTACCCTTACCCTTAAGCTTACCCTTACCCTTACCCTTACCCTTACCCTTACCCTTACCCTTACCCTTGCTTTTACCCTTAAGCTTACCCTTACCCTTACCCTTACCCTTACCCTTGCTTTTACCCTTAAGCTTACCCTTACCCTTACCCTTACCCTTACCCTTAAGCTTACCCTTACACTTACCCTTACCCTTACCCTTACCCTTACCCTTACCCTTACCCTTACCCTTACCCTTACCCTTGCTTTTACCCTTAAGCTTACCCTTACCCTTACCCTTACCCTTACCCTTACCCTTACCCTTACCCTTACCCTTGCTTTTACCCTTAGGCTTACCCTTACCTTTACCCTTACCCATACCCTTACCCTTACCCTCACCCTTACCCTTACCCTTGCTTTTACCCTTAAGCTTTCCCTTACCCTTACCCTTACCCTTACCCTTACCCTTGCTTTTACCCTTAAGCTTACCCTTACCCTTACCCTTAACCTTACCCTTACCCTTGCTTTTACCCTTAGGCTTACCCTTACCCTTACCCTTACCCTTGCTTTTACCCTTAAGCTTACCCTTACCCTTACCCTTACTCTTACCCTTACCCTTACCCTTACCTTTACCCTTACCCTTACCCTTACTCTTACCCTTACCCCTACCCCTACCCTTGCTTTTACCCTTAGGCTTACCCTTACCTTTACCCTTACCCTAACCCTTACCCTTACCCTTACCCTTACCCTTACCCTTGCTTTTACCCTTAAGCTTACCCTTACCCTTACCCTTACCCTTACCCTTACCCTTACCCTTACCCTTAACCTTACCCTTAACCTTACCCTTGCTTTTACCCTTAAGCTTACCCTTACCCTTACCCTTACCCTTACCCTTACCCTTACCCTTACCCTTACCCTTACCCTTGCTTTTACCCTTAAGCTTACCCTCACCCTTACCCTTACCCTTACCCTTACCCTTACCCTTACCCTTACCCTTACCCTTACCCTTGCTTTTACCCTTAGGCTTACCCTTACCTTTACCCTTACCCTTACCCTTACCCTTACCCTTACCCTTGCTTTTACCCTTAAGCTTACCCTTACCCTTACCCTTACCCTTAAGCTTACCCTTACCCTTACCCTTACCCTTACACTTACCCTTACCCTTACCCTTACCCTTACCCTTACCCTTACCCTTACCCTTGCTTTTACCCTTAAGCTTACCCTTACCCTTACCCTTACCCTTACCCTTACCCTTACTTTTACCCTTAAGCTTACCCTTACCCTTACCCTTACCCTTAAGCTTACCCTTACCCTTACCCTTACCCTTACCCTTACCCTTACCCTTACCCTTACCCTTACCCTTACCCTTACCCTTACCCTTACCCTTACCCTTACCCTTACCCTTGCTTTTACCCTTAAGCTTACCCATACCCTTACCCTTACCCTTACCCTTAAGCTTACCCTTACCCTTACCCTTACCCTTACCCTTACCCTTAACCTTACCCTTGCTTTTACCCTTAAGCTTACCCTTACCCTTACCCTCACCCTTACCCTTAAGCTTACCCTTACCCTTACCCTTACCCTTGCTTTTACCCTTAAGCTTACCCTTACCCTTACCCTTACCCTTACCCTTACCCTTAAGCTTACCCTTACCCTTACCCTTACCCTTACCCTTACCCTTACCCTTGCTTTTAACCTTAAGCTTACCCTTACCCTTACCCTTACCCTTACCCTTGCTTTTACCCTTAAGCTTACCCTTACCCTTACCCTTACCCTTACCCTTAAGCTTACCCTTACCCTTACCCTTACCCCTACCCTTACCCTTACCCTTACCCTTACCCTTACCCTTACCCTTACCCTTACCCTTACCCTTGCTTTTACCCTTAAGCTTACCCTTACCCTTACCCTTACCCTTTCCCTTACCCTTACCCTTACCCTTACCCTTGCTTTTACCCTTAGGCTTACCCTTACCTTTACCCTTACCCTTACCCTTACCCTTACCCTTACCCTTACCCTTACCCTTGCTTTTACCCTTAAGCTTGCCCTTACCCTTACCCTTACCCTTACACTTACCCTTACCCTTGCTTTTACCCTTAAGCTTACCCTTACCCTTACCCTTACCCTTACCCTTGCTTTTACCCTTAGGCTTACCCTTACCCTTACCCTTACCCTTACCCTTGCTTTTACCCTTAAGCTTACCCTTACCCTTACCCTTACCCTTACCCTTACCCTTACCCTTACCCTTAACCTTACCCTTACCCTTACCCTTACCCTTACCCTTACCCTTACCCTTACCCTTACCCTTACCCTTACCCTTACCCTTACCCTTACCCTTACCCTTACCCTTACCCTTACCCTTACCCTTGCTTTTACCCTTAGGCTTACCCTTACCTTTACCCTTACCCTTACCCTTACCCTTACCCTTACCCTTGCTTTTACCCTTAAGCTTACCCTTACCCTTACCCTTACCCTTACCCTTACCCTTACCCTTACCCTTACCCTTACCCTTACCCTTACCCTTGCTTTTACCCTTAAGCTTACCCTTACCCTTACCCTTACCCTTACCCTTACCCTTACCCTTGCTTTTACCCTTAAGCTTACCCTTACCCTTACCCTTACCCTTACCCTTACCCTTGCTTTTACCCTTAGGCTTACCCTTACCCTTACCCTTACCCTTACCCTTGCTTTTACCCTTAAGCTTACACTTACCCTTACCCTTACCCTTACTCTTACCCTTACCCTAACCCTTACCCTTACCCTTGCTTTTACCCTTAGGCTTACCCTTACCTTTACCCTTACCCTTACCCTTACCCTTACCCTTACCCTTACCCTTACCCTTACCCTTACCCTTGCTTTTACCCTTAAGCTTACCCTTACCCTTACCCTTACCCTTACCCTTACCCTTACCCTTACCCTTGCTTTTACCCTTAAGCTCACCCTTACCCTTACCCTTACCCTTACCCTTACCCTTACTCTTAACCTTACCCTTGCTTTTACCCTTAAGCTTACCCTTACCCTTACCCTTACCCTTACCCTTACCCTTAAGCTTACCCTTACCCTTACCCTTACCCTTACCCTTACCCTTACCCTTACCCTTGCTTTTACCCTTAAGCTTACCCTTATCCTTACCCTTACCCTTACCCTTACCCTTGCTTTTACCCTTAAGCTTACCCTTATCCTTACCCTTACCCTTACCCTTACCCTTGCTTTTACCCTTAAGCTTACCCTTACCCTTACCCTTACCCTTACCCTTAAGCTTACCCTTACCCTAACCCTTACCCTTACCTTTACCCTTACCATTACCCTTACCCTCACCCTTACCCTTACCCTTACCCTTACCCTTGCTTTTACCCTTAAGCTTACCCTTACCCTTACCCTTACCCTTACCCTTACCCTTACCCTTACCCTTACCCTTACCCTTACCCTTACCCTTACCCTTACCCTTACCCTTACCCTTACCCTTACCCTTACCCTTACCCTTACCCTTACCCTTACCCTTACCCTTACCCTTACCCTTACCCTTGCTTTTACCCTTAAGCTTACCCTTACCCTTACCCTTACCCTTACCCTTAAGCTTTCCCTTACCCTTACCCTTACCCTTACCCTTACCCTTACCCTTACCCTTACCCTTACCCTTACCCTTACCCTCACCCTTACCCTTGCTTTTACCCTTAAGCTTACCCTTACCCTTACCCTTACCCTTACCCTCACCCTTACCCTTACCCTTGCTTTTACCCTTAAGCTTACCCTTACCCTTACCCTTACCCTTACCCTTTAGCTTACCCTTACCCTTACCCTTACCCTTACCCTTACCCTTACCCTTGCTTTTACCCTTAAGCTTACCCTTACCCTTACCCTTACCCTTACCCTTAAGCTTACCCTTACCCTTACCCTTACCCTTACCCTTACCCTTACCCTTACCCTTACCCTTACCCTTACCCTTACCCTTACCCTTACCCTTGCTTTTACCCTTAAGCTTACCCTTACCCTTACCCTTACCCTTACCCTTGCTTTTACCCTTGAGCTTACCCTTACCCTTACCCTTACCCTTACCCTTAAGCTTACCCTTACCCTTACCCTTACCCTTACCCTTACCCTTACCCTTACCCTTACCCTTACCCTTACCCTTACCCTTACCCTTACCCTTGCTTTTACCCTTAAGCTTACCCTTACCCTTACCCTTAACCTTACCCTTACCCTTACCCTTACCCTTACCCTTACCCTTGCTTTTACCCTTAGGCTTACCCTTACCTTTACCCTTACCCTTACCCTTACCCTTACCCTTACCCTCACCCTTACCCTTACCCTTACCTTTACCCTTACCCTTGCTTTTACCCTTAAGCTTACCCTTACCCTTACCCTTACCCTTACCCTTACCCTTACTCTTGCTTTTACCCTTAAGCTTACCCTTACCCTTACCCTTACCCTTACCCTTACCCTTGCTTTTACCCTTAGGCTTACCCTTACCCTTTCCCTTACCCTTACCCTTGCTTTTACCCTTAAGCTTACCCTTACCCTTACCCTTACCCTTACCCTTACCCTTACCCTTACCCTTACCCTTACCCTTACCCTTACCCTTACCCTTACCCTAACCCTTACCCTTACCCTTACCCTTACCCTTACCCTTACCCTTGCTTTTACCCTTAGGCTAACACTTACCTTTACCCTTACCCTTACCCTTACCCTTACACTTACCCTTGCTTTTACCCTTAAGCTTACCCTTACCCTTACCCTTACCCTTACCCTTACCCTTACCCTTACCCTTGCTTTTACCCTTAAGCTCACCCTTACCCTTACCCTTACCCTTACCCTTACCCTTACCCTTACTCTTACCCTTACCCTCACCCTTGCTTTTACCCTTAAGCTTACCCTTACCCTTACCCTTACCCTTACCCTTACCCTTACCCTTACCCTTGCTTTTACCCTTAAGCTTACCCTTACCCTTACCCTTACCCTTACCCTTACCCTTGCTTTTACCCTTAGGCTTACCCTTACCCTTACCCTTACCCTTACCCTTGCTTTTACCCTTAAGCTTACCCTTACCCTTACCCTTACCCTTACTCTTACCCTTACCCTTACCCTTACCCTTGCTTTTACCCTTAGGCTTACCCTTACCTTTACCCTTACCCTTACCCTTACCCTTACCCTTACCCTTACCCTTACCCTTACCCTTACCCTTGCTTTTACCCTTAAGCTAACCCTTACCCTTACCCTTACCCTTACCCTTGCTTTTACCCTTAAGCTAACCCTTACCCTTACCCTTACCCTTACCCTTACCCTTAACCTTACCCTTACCCTTGCTTTTACCCTTAAGCTCACCCTTACCCTTACCCTTACCCTTACCCTTACACTTACCCTTACCCTGACCCTTACCCTTGCTTTTACCCTTAAGCTTACCCTTACCCATACCCTTATCCTTACCCTTAAGCTTACCCTTACCCTTACCCTTACCCTTACCCTTACCCTTACCCTTACCCTTACCCTTACCCTTACCCTTGCTTTTACCCTTAAGCTTACCCTTACCCTTACCCTTACCCTCACCCTTACCCTTGCTTTTACCCTTAAGCTTACCCTTACCCTTACCCTTACCCTTACCCTTAAGCTTACCCTTACCCTTACCCTTACCCTTACCCTTACCCTTACCCTTACCCTTACCCTTACCCTTGCTTTTACCCTTAAGCTTACCCTTACCCTTACCCTTACCCTTACCCTAACCCTTACCCTTAACCTTACCCTTTCCCTTACCCTTACCCTTACCCTTACCCTTGCTTTTACCCTTAGGCTTACCCTTACCTTTACCCTTACCATTACCCTTACCCTTACCCTTACCCTTACCCTTACCCTTGCTTTTACCCTTAAGCTTACCCTTACCCTTACCCTTACCCTTACCGTTACCCTTACCCTTACCCTTACCCTTACCCTTACCCTTACCCTTACCCTTACCCTTACCCTTGCTTTTACCCTTAAGCTTACCCTTACCCTTACCCTTACCCTTACCCTTACCCTTACCCTTACCCTTACCCTTACCCTTACCCTTACCCTTACCCTTACCCTTACCCTTACCCTTACCCTTACCCTTACCCTTACCCTTACCCTTACCCTTACCCTTACCCTTACCCTTACCCTTACCCTTACCCTTACCCTTGCTTTTACCCTTAAGCTTACCCTTACCCTTACCCTTACTCTTACCCTTACCCTTACCCTTACCCTTACCCTTGCTTTTACCCTTAAGCTTACCCTTACCCTTACCTTTACCCTTACCATTACCCTTACCCTTACCCTTACCCTTACCCTTACCCTTACCCTTGCTTTTACCCTTAGGCTTACCCTTACCTTTAGCCTTACCCTTACCCTTACCCTTACCCTTACCCTTACCCTTACCCTTGCTTTTACCCTTAAGCTTACCCTTACCCTTACCCTTACTCTTACCCTTACCCTTACCCTTACCCTTACCCTTGCTTTTACCCTTAAGCTTACCCTTACCCTTACCCTTACCCTTACACTTACCCTTGCTTTTACCCTTAGGCTTACCCTTACCCTTACCCTTACCCTTACCCTTAAGCTTACCCTTACCCTAACCCTTACCCTTACCCTTACCCTTACCCTTACCCTTACCCTTACCCTTACCCTTACCCTTACCCGTACCCTTGCTTTTACCCTTAAGCTTACCCTTACCCTTACCCTTACCCTTACCCTTACCCTTACCCTTACCCTTACCCTTACCCTTGCTTTTACCCTTAAGCATACCCTTACCCTTACCCTTACCCTTACCCTTACCCTTACCCTTACCCTCACCCTTACCCTTGCTTTTACCCTTAAGCTTACCCTTACCCTTACCCTTACCCTTACCCTTGCTTTTACCCTTAGGCTTACCCTTACCCTTACCCTTACCCTTACCCTTGCTTTTACCCTTAAGCTTACCCTTACCCTTACCCTTACCCTTACCCTTACACTTACCCTTACCCTTACCCTTACCCTTACCCTTACCCTTGCTTTTACCCTTAGGCTTAACCTTACCTTTACCCTTACCCTTACCCTTACCCTTACCCTTACCCTTACCCTTACCCTTACCCTTACCCTTACCCTTACCCTTACCCTTACCCTTACCCTTGCTTTTACCCTTAAGCTTACCCTTACCCTTACCCTAACCCTTACCCTTACCCTTATCCTTACCCTTGCTTTTACCCTTAAGCTTACCCTTACCCTTACTCTTACCCTTACCCTCACCCTTACCCTTACCCTTAACCTTGCTTATACCCTTAAGCTTACCCTTACCCTTACCCTTACCCTTACCCTTACCCTTACCCTTACCCTTACCCTTACCCTTACCCTTACCCTTACCCTTACCCTTACCCTTACCCTTGCTTTTACCCTTAGGCTTACCCTTACCTTTACCCTTACCCTTACCCTTACCCTTACCCTTACCCTTACCCTTACCCTTGCTTTCACCCTTAAGCTTACCCTTACCCTTACCCTTACCCTTACCCTTACCCTTACCCTAACCCTTACCCTTGCTTTTACCCTTAAGCTCACCCTTACCCTTACCCTTACCCTTACCCTTACCCTTACCCTTACCCTTACCCTTACCCTTACCCTTACCCTTACCCTTACCCTTGCTTTTACCCTTAAGCTTACCCTTACCCTTACCCTTACCCTTACCCTTACCCTTACCCTTACCCTTATCCTTACCCTTGCTTTTACCCTTAAGCTTACCCTTACCCTTACCCTTACCCTTACCCTTACCCTTACCCTTACCCTTACCCTTACCCTTGCTTTTACTCTTAGGCTTACCCTTACCTTTACCCTTACCCTTACCCTTACCCTTACCTTCACCCTTACCCTTACCCTTGCTTTTACCCTTAAGCTTACCCTTACCCTTACCCTTACCCTTACCCTTACCCTTGCTTTTACCCTTAAGCTTACCCTTACCCTTACCCTTAACCTTACCCTTACCCTTGCTTTTACCCTTAGGCTTACCCTTACCCTTACCCTTACCCTTACCCTTGCTTTTACCCTTAGGCTTACCCTTACCTTTACCCTTACCCTAACCCTTACCCTTACCCTTACCCTTACCCTTACCCTTGCTTTTACCCTTAAGCTTACCCTTACCCTTACCCTTACCCTTACCCTTACCCTTACCCTTACCCTTACCCTTACCCTTACCCTTACCCTTACCCTTGCTTTTACCCTTAAGCTTACCCTTACCCTTACCCTTACCCTTACCCTCACCCTTACCCTTACCCTTACCCTTACCCTTGCTTTTACCCTTAAGCTTACCCTTACCCTTACCCTTACCCTTACCCTTACCCTTACCCTTACCCTTACCCTTACCCTTACCTTTACCCTTACCCTTACCCTTGCTTTTACCATTAGGCTTACCCTTACCTTTACCCTTACCCTTACCCTTACCCTTACCCTTGCTTTTACCCTTAAGCTTACCCTTACCCTTACCCTTACCCTTAAGCTTACCCTTACCCTTACCCTTACCCTTACCCTTACCCTTACCCTTACCCTTACCCTTACCCTTACCCTTACCCTTACCCTTACCCTTACCCTTACCCTTACCCTTGCTTTTACCCTTAAGCTTACCCTTACCCTTACCCTTACCCTTACCCTTACCCTTGCTTTTACCCTTAAGCTTACCCTTACCCTTACCCTTACCCTTAAGCTTACCCTTACCCTTACCCTTACCCTTACCCTTACCCTTACCCTTACCCTTACCCTTACCCTTACCCTTACCCTTACCCTTGTTTTTACCCTTAAGCTTACCCTTACCCTTACCCTTACCCTTACCCTTACCCTTAAGCTTACCCTTACCCTTAGCCTTACCCTTACCCTTACCCTTAACCTTACCCTTGCTTTTACCCTTAAGCTTACCCTTACCCTTACCCTTACCCTTACCCTTAAGCTTACCCTAACCCTTACCCTTACCCTTACCCTTACCCTTGCTTTTACCCTTAAGCTTACCCTTACCCTTACCCTTACCCTTACCCTTAAGCTTACCCTTACCCTTACCCTTACCCTTACCCTTACCCTTACCCTTACCCTTACCCTTACCCTTACCCTTGCTTTTACCCTTAAGCTTACCCTTACCCTTACCCTTACCCTTACCCTTGCTTTTACCCTTAAGCTTACCCTTACCCTTACCCTTACCCTTAAGCTTACCCTTACCCTTACCCTTACCCTTACCCTTACCCTTACCCTTACCCTTACCCTTACCCTTACCCTTACCCTTACCCTTACCCTTACCCTTACCCTTACCCTTACCCTTACCCTTACCCTTGCTTTAACCCTTAAGCTTACCCTTACCCTTACCCTTACCCTTACCCTTACCCTTGCTTTTACCCTTAGGCTTACCCTTACCTTTACACTTACCCTTACCCTTACCCTTACCCTTACCCTTACCCTTACCCTTACCCTTGCTTTTACTCTTAAGCTTACCCTTACCCTTACCCTTACCCTTACCCTTACCCTTGCTTTTACCCTTAAGCTTACCCTTACCCTTACCCTTACCCTTACCCTTACCCTTGCTTTTACCCTTAGGCTTACCCTTACCCTTACCCTTACCCTTACCCTTACCCTTGCTTTTACCCTTAAGCTTACCCTTACCCTTACCCTTACCCTTACCCTTACCCTTACCCTTACCCTTACCCTTACCCTTACCCTTACCCTTACCCTTACCCTTACCCTTACCCTTACCCTTACCCTTACCCTTACCCTTACCCTTACCCTTACCCTTACCCTTGCTTTTACCCTTAGGCTTACCCTTACCTTTACCCTTACCCTTACCCTTACCCTTACCCTTACCCTTGCTTTTACCCTGAAGCTTACCCTTACCCTTACCCTTACCCTTACCCTTACCCTTACCCTTACCCTTACCCTTACCCTTACCCTTACCCTTACCCTTGCTTTTACCCTTAAGCTTACCCTTACCCTTACCCTTACCCTTACCCTTACCCTTACCCTTACCCTTACTCTTACCCTTACCCTCACCCTTGCTTTTACCCTTAAGCTTACCCTTACCCTTACCCTTACCCTTACCCTTACCCTTACCCTTACCCTTACCCTTACCCTTACCCTTGCTTTTACCCTTAAGCTTACCCTTACCCTTACCCTTACCCTTACCCTTACCCTTGCTTTTACCCTTAGGCTTACCCTTACCTTTACCCTTACCCTTACCCTTGCTTTTACCCTTAAGCTTACCCTTACCCTTACCCTTAACCTTACTCTTACCCTTACCCTTACCCTTACCCTTACCCTTGCTTTTACCCTTAGGCTTACCCTTACCTTTACCCTTACCCTTACCCTTACCCTTACCCTTACCCTTACCCTTACCCTTACCCTTACCCTTACCCTTGCTTTTACCCTTAAGCTTACCCTTACCCTTACCCTTACCCTTACCCTTACCCTTACCCTTACCCTTACCCTTACCCTTACCCTTACCCTTACCCTTACCCTTACCCTTACCCTTACCCTTACCCTTACCCTTACCCTTACCCTTGCTTTGACCCTTAGGCTTACCCTTACCTTTACCCTTACCCTTACCCTTACCCTTACCCTTGCTTTTACCCTTAAGCTTACCCTTACCCTTACCCTTACCCTTACCCTTGCTTTTACCCTTAAGCTTACCCTTACCCTTACCCTAACCCTTACCCTCACCCTTACCCTTACCCTTACCCTTGCTTATACCCTTAAGCTTACCCTTACACTTACCCTTACCCTTACCCTTACCCTTACCCTTACCCTTACCCTTACCCTTACCCTTACCCTTACCCTTACCCTTACCCTTACCCTTACCCTTGCTTTTACCCTTAGGCTTACCCTTACCTTTACCCTTACCCTTACCCTTACCCTTACCCTTACCCTTACCCTTACCCTTACCCTTGCTTTTACCCTTAAGCTTACCCTTACCCTTACCCTTACCCTTACCCTTACCCTAACCCTTACCCTTGCTTTTACCCTTAAGCTTACCCTTACCCTTACCCTTACCCTTACCCTTACCCTTACCCTTGCTTTTACCCTTAAGCTTACCCTTACCCTTACCCTTACCCTTACCCTTACCCTTACCCTTACCCTTATCCTTACCCTTGCTTTTACCCTTAAGCTTACCCTTACCCTTACCCTTACCCTTACCCTTACCCTTACCCTTACCCTTACCCTTACCCTTGCTTTTACTCTTAGGCTTACCCTTACCTTTACCCTTACCCTTACCCTTACCCTTACCCTCACCCTTACCCTTACCCTTGCTTTTACCCTTAAGCTTACCCTTACCCTTACCCTTACCCTTACCCTTACCCTTGCTTTTACCCTTAAGCTTACCCTTACCCTTACCCTTAACCTTACCCTTACCCTTGCTTTAAACCTTAGGCTTACCCTTACCCTTACCCTTACCCTTACCCTTGCTTTTACCCTTAAGCTTACCCTTACCCTTACCCTTACTCTTACCCTTACCCTTACCTTTACCCTTACCCTTACCCTTACCCTTACCCTTACCCTTACCCTTGCTTTTACCCTTAGGCTTACCCTTACCTTTACCCTTACCCTAACCCTTACCCTTACCCTTACCCTTACCCTTACCCTTGCTTTTACCCTTAAGCTTACCCTTACCCTTACCCTTACCCTTACCCTTACCCTTACCCTTACCCTTAACCTTACCCTTACCCTTGCTTTTACCCTTAAGCTTACCCTTACCCTTACCCTTACCCTTACCCTCACCCTTACCCTTACCCTTACCCTTACCCTTGCTTTTACCCTTAAGCTTACCCTTACCCTTACCCTTACCCTTACCCTTACCCTTACCCTTACCCTTACCCTTACCCTTACCCTTACCCTTACCCTTACCCTTACCCTTACCCTTACCCTTGCTTTTACCCTTAGGCTTACCCTTACCTTTACCCTTACCCTTACCCTTACCCTTACCCTTACCCTTGCTTTTACCCTTAAGCTTACCCTTACCCTTACCCTTACCCTTAAGCTTACCCTTACCCTTACCCTTACCCTTACCCTTACCCTTACCCTTACCCTCACCCTTACCCTTACCCTTGCTTTTACCCTTAAGCTTACCCTTACCCTTACCCTTACCCTTACCCTTACCCTTGCATTTACCCTTAAGCTTACCCTTACCCTTACCCTTACCCTTAAGCTTACCCTTACCCTTACCCTTACCCTTACCCTTACCCTTACCCTTACCCTTACCCTTACCCTTACCCTTACCCTTACCCTTACCCTTACCCTTACCCTTACCCTTACCCTTACCCTTGTTTTTACCCTTAAGCTTACCCTTACCCTTACCCTTACCCTTACCCTCAAGCTTACCCTTACCCTTACCCTTACCCTTACCCTTACCCTTAACCTTACCCTTGCTTTTACCCTTAAGCTTACCCTTACCCTTACCCTTACCCTTACCCTTAAGCTTACCCTTACCCTTACCCTTACCCTTACCCTTACCCTTGCTTTTACCCTTAAGCTTACCCTTACCCTTACCCTTACCCTTACCCTTAAGCTTACCCTTACCCTTACCCTTACCCTTACCCTTACCCTTACCCTTACCCTCACCCTTACCCTTGCCCTTGCTTTTACCCTTAAGCTTACCCTCACCCTTGCTTTTACCCTCACCCTTGCTTTTACCCTTAAGCTTACCCTTACCCTTACCCTTACCCTTACCCTTAAGCTTACCCTTACCCTTACCCATACCCTTACCCTTACCCTTACCCTTACCCTTACCCTTACCCTTACCCTTACCCTTACCCTTACCCTTGCTTTAACCCTTAAGCTTACCCTTACCCTTACCCTTACCCTTACCCTTACCCTTACCCTTACCCTTACCCTTGCTTTTACCCTTAGGCTTACCCTTACCTTTACCCTTACCCTTACCCTTACCCTTAGCCTTACCCTTACCCTTACCCTTACCCTTACCCTTGCTTTTACTCTTAAGCTTACCCTTACCCTTACCCTTACCCTTACCCTTACCCTTACCCTTACCCTTGCTTTTACCCTTAAGCTTACCCTTACCCTTATCCTTATCCTTACCCTTACCCTTGCTTTTACCCTTAGGCTTACCCTTACCCTTACCCTTACCCTTACCCTTACCCTTGCTTTTACCCTTAAGCTTACCCTTACCCTTACCCTTACCCTTACCCTTACCCTTACCCTTACCCTTACCCTTACCCTTACCCTTACCCTTACCCTTACCCTTACCCTTACCCTTACCCTTACCCTTACCCTTGCTTTTAGCCTTAGGCTTGCCCTTACCTTTACCCTTACCCTTACCCTTACCCTTACCCTTACCCTTGCTTTTACCCTCAAGCTTACCCTTACCCTTACCCTTACCCTTACCCTTACCCTTACCCTTACCCTTACCCTTACCCTTACCCTTACCCTTACCCTTACCCTTACCCTTGCTTTTACCCTTAAGCTTACCCTTACCCTTACCCTTACCCTTACCCTTACCCTTACCCTTACCCTTACCCTTACCCTTACCCTTACCCTTACCCTTACCCTTACCCTTACCCTTACCCTCACCCTTGCTTTTACCCTTAAGCTTACCCTTACCCTTACCCTTACCCTTACCCTTGCTTTTACCCTTAAGCTTACCCTTACCCTTACCCTTACCCTTACCCTTACCCTTGCTTTTACCCTTAGGCTTACCCTTACCCTTACCCTTACCCTTACCCTTGCTTTTACCCTTAAGCTTACCCTTACCCTTACCCTTACCCTTACTCTTACCCTTACCCTTACCCTTACCCTTACCCTTGCTTTTACCCTTAGGCTTACCCTTACCTTTACCCTTACCCTTACCCTTACCCTCACCCTTACCCTTACCCTTACCCTTACCCTTACCCTTACCCTTACCCTTACCCTTGCTTTTACCCTTAAGCTTACCCTTACCCTTACCCTTACCCTTAACCTTACCCTTACCCTTACCCTTACCCTTACCCTTACCCTTACCCTTGCTTTTACCCTTAAGCTCACCCTTACCCTTACCCTTACCCTTACCCTTACCCTTACCCTTACTCTTACCCTTACCCTTGCTTTTACCCTTAAGCTTACCCTTACCCTTACCCTTACCCTTACCCTTAAGATTACCCTTACCCTTACCCTTACCCTTACCCTTACCCTTACCCTTACCCTTGCTTTTACCCTTAAGCTTACCCTTACCCTTACCCTTACCCTTACCCTTACCCTTGCTTTTACACTTAAGCTTACCCTTACCCTTACCCTTACCCTTACCCTTAAGCTTACCCTTACCCTTACCCTTACCCTTACCCTTACCCTTACCCTTACCCTTGCTTTTACCCTTAAGCTTACCCTTACCCTTACCCTTACCCTTACCCTTACCCTTACCCTTACCCTTACCCTTACCCTTACCCTTACCCTTACCCTTACCCTTACCCTAACCCTTACCCTTGCTTTTACCCTTAGGCTTACCCTTACCTTTACCCTTACCATTACCCTTACCCTAACCCTTACCCTTACCCTTACCCTTACCCTTGCTTTTACCCTTAAGCTTACCCTTACCCTTACCCTTACCCTTACCCTTACCCTTACCCTTACCCTTACCCTTACCCTTACCCTTACCCTTACCCTTACCCTTACCCTTACCCTTACCCTTACCCTTACCCTTACCCTTGCTTTTACCCTTAAGCTTACCCTTACCCTTACCCTTACCCTTACCCTTACCCTTACCCTTGCTTTTACCCTTAAGCTTAAGGGTAAAAGCAAGGGTGAGGGTAAGGGTAAGGGTAAGGGTAAGGGTAAGGGTAAGGGTAAGGGTAAAGGTAAGGGTAAGGGTAAGGGTAAGGGTAAGCTTAAGGGTAAAAGCAAGGGTAAGGGTAAGGTTAAGGGTAAGGGTAAGGGTAAGCTTAAGGGTAAAAGCAAGGGTAAGGGTAAGGGTAAGGGTAAGGGTAAGGGTAAGCTTAAGGGTAAAAGCAAGGGTAAGGGTAAGGGTGAGGGTAAGGGTAAGGGTAAGGGTAAGGGTAAAGGTAAGGGTAAGCCTAAGAGTAAAAGCAAGGGTAAGGGTAAGGGTAAGGGTAAGGGTAAGGGTAAGGGTAAGGGTAAGGGTAAGGGTAAGCTTAAGGGTAAAATCAAGGGTAAGGATAAGGGTAAGGGTAAGGGTAAGGGTAAGGGTAAGGGTAAGGGTAAGGGTAAGGGTAAGGGTAAGGGTAAGCTTACCCTTACCCTTACCCTTACCCTTACACTTACCCTTGCTTTTACCCTTAGGCTTACTCTTACCCTTACCCTTACCCATACCCTTAAGCTTACCCTTACTCTTACCCTTACCCTTACCCTTACCCTTACCCTTACCCTTACCCTTACCCTTACCCTTACCCTTACCCTTACCCTTGCTTTTACCCTTAAGCTTACCCTTACCCTTACCCTTACCCTTACCCTTACCCTTACCCTTACCCTTGCTTTGACCCTTAGGCTTACCCTTACCTTTACCCTTACCCTTACCCTTCCCCTTACCCTTACCCTTACCCTTACCCTTACCCTTACCCTTACCCTTGCTTTTACCCTTAAGCTTACCCTTACCCTTACCCTTACCCTTACCCTTACCCTTACCCTTACCCTTGCTTTTACCCTTAAGCTTACCCTTACCCTTACCCTTACCCTTACCCTTGCTTTTACCCTTAGGCTTACCCTTACCCTTACCCTTACCCTCACCCTTGCTTTTACCGTTAAGCTTACCCTTACCCTTACCCTTACCCTTACCCTTACCCTTACCCTTACCCTTACCCTTACCCTTACCCTTACCCTTGCTTTTACCCTTAGGCTTAACCTTACCTTTACCCTTACCCTTACCCTTACCCTTACCCTTACCCTTACCCTTACCCTTACCCTTACCCTTACCCTTACCCTTACCCTTACCCTTACCCTTACCCTTACCCTTGCTTTCACCCTTAAGCTTACCCTTACCCTTACCCTTACCCTTACCCTTACCCTTACCCTTACCCTTACCCTTACCCTTGCTTTTACCCTTAAGCTTACCCTTACCCTTACCCTTACCCTTACCCTCACCCTTAACCTTACCCATACCCTTGCTTATACCCTTAAGCTTACCCTTACCCTTACCCTTACCCTTACCCTTACCCTTACCCTTACCCTTACCCTTACCCTTACCCTTACCCTTACCCTTACCCTTACCCTTACCCTTACCTTTGCTTTTACCCTTAGGCTTATCCTTACCTTTACCCTTACCCTTACCCTTACCCTTACCCTTACCCTTACCCTTACCCTTGCTTTTACCCTTAAGCTTACCCTTACCCTTACCCTTACCCTTACCCTTACCCTAACCCTTACCCTTGCTTTTACCCTTAAGCTTACCCTTACCCTTACCCTTACCCTTACCCTTACCCTTACCCTTACCCTTACCCTTACCCTTACCCTTACCCTTGCTTTTACCCTTAAGCTTACCCTTACCCTTACCCTTACCCTTACCCTTACCCTTGCTTTTACCCTTAAGCTTACCCTTACCCTTACCTTTACCCTTACCATTACCCTTACCCTTACCCTTACCCTTACCCTTACCCTTACCCTTGCTTTTACCCTTAGGCTTACCCTTACCTTTAGCCTTACCCTTACCCTTACCCTTACCCTTACCCTTACCCTTACCCTTACCCTTACCCTTGCTTTTACCCTTAAGCTTACCCTTACCCTTACCCTTACTCTTACCCTTACCCTTACCCTTACCCTTGCTTTTACCCTTAAGCTTACCCTTACCCTTACCCTTACCCTCACACTTACCCTTGCTTTTACCCTTAGGCTTACCCTTACCCTTACCCTTACCCTTACCCTTAAGCTTACCCTTACCCTAACCCTTACCCTTACCCTTACCCTTACCCTTACCCTTACCCTTACCCTTACCCTTACCCTAACCCGTACCCTTGCTTTTACCCTTAAGCTTACCCTTACCCTTACCCTTACCCTTACCCTTACCCTTACCCTTACCCTTACCCTTACCCTTACCCTTACCCTTACCCTTACCCTTACCCTTGCTTTGACCCTTAGGCTTACCCTTACCTTTACCCTTACCCTTACCCTTACCCTTACCCTTACCCTTACCCTTACCCTTACCCTTACCCTTACCCTTACCCTTGCTTTTACCCTTAAGCATACCCTTACCCTTACCCTTACCCTTACCCTTACCCTTACCCTTACCCTTACCCTTACCCTTGCTTTTACCCTTAAGCTTACCCTTACCCTTACCCTTACCCTTACCCTTGCTTTTACCCTTAGGCTTACCCTTACCCTTACCCTTACCCTTACCCTTGCTTTTACCCTTAAGCTTACCCTTACCCTTACCCTTACCCTTACCCTTACCCTTACCCTTACCCTTACCCTTACCCTTACCCTTACCCTTACCCTTACCCTTACCCTTACCCTTGCTTTTACCCTTAGGCTTACCCTTACCCTTACCCTTACCCTTACCCTTACCCTTACCCTTACCCTTGCTTTTACCCTTAAGCTTACCCTTACCCTTACCCTTACCCTTACCCTCACCCTTACCCTTACCCTTGCTTATACCCTTAAGCTTACCCTTACCCTTACCCTTACCCTTACCCTTACCCTTACCCTTACCCTTACCCTTACCCTTACCCTTACCCTTACCCTTACCCTTACCCTTACCCTTACCCTTACCCTTACCCTTACCCTTGCTTTTACCCTTAGGCTTACCCTTACCTTTACCCTTACCCTTACCCTTACCCTTACCCTTACCCTTACCCTTACCCTTACCCTTACCCTTACCCTTACCCTTACCCTTACCCTTGCTTTCACCCTTAAGCTTACCCTTACCCTTACCCTTACCCTTACCCTTACCCTAACCCTTACCCTTGCTTTTACCCTTAAGCTTACCCTTACCCTTACCCTTACCCTTACCCTTACCCTTACCCTTACCCTTACCCTTACCCTTACCCTTACCCTTACCCTTACCCTTACCCTTACCCTTACCCTTACCCTTACCCTTACCCTTACCCTTGCTTTTACCCTTAAGCTTACCCTTACCCTTACCCTTACCCTTACCCTTACCCTTACCCTTACCCTTATCCTTACCCTTGCTTTTACCCTTAAGCTTACCCTTACCCTTACCCTTACCCTTACCCTTACCCTTACCCTTACCCTTACCCTTACCCTTACCCTTGCTTTTACTCTTAGGCTTACCCATACCTTTACCCTTACCCTTACCCTTACCCTTACCCTCACCCTTACCCTTACCCTTGCTTTTACCCTTAAGCTTACCCTTACCCTTACCCTTACCCTTACCCTTACCCTTGCTTTTACCCTTAAGCTTACCCTTACCCTTACCCTTAACCTTACCCTTACCCTTGCTTTTACCCTTAGGCTTACCCTTACCCTTACCCTTACCCTTACCCTTGCTTTTACCCTTAAGCTTACCCTTACCCTTACCCTTACTCTTTTCCTTACCCTTACCTTTACCCTTACCCTTACCCTTACCCTTACCCTTACCCTTACCCTTGCTTTTACCCTTAGGCTTACCCTTACCTTTACCCTTACCCTAACCCTTACCCTTACCCTTACCCTTACCCTTACCCTTGCTTTTACCCTTAAGCTTACCCTTACCCTTACCCTTACCCTTACCCTTACCCTTACCCTTACCCTTACCCTTGCTTTTACCCTTAAGCTTACCCTTACCCTTACCCTTACCCTTACCCTCACCCTTACCCTTACCCTTACCCTTACCCTTGCTTTTACCCTTAAGCTTACCCTTACCCTTACCCTTACCCTTACCCTTACCCTTACCCTTACCCTTACCCTTACCCTTACCTTTACCCTTACCCTTACCCTTGCTTTTACCCTTAGGCTTACCCTTACCTTTACACTTACCCTTACCCTTACCCTTACCCTTACCCTTGCTTTTACCCTTAAGCTTACCCTCACCCTTACCCTTACCCTTAAGCTTACCCTTACCCTTACCCTTACCCTTACCCTTACCCTTACCCTTACCCTTACCCTTACCCTTACCCTTACCCTTACCCTTACCCTTGCTTTTACCCTTAAGCTTACCCTTACCCTTACCCTTACCCTTACCCTTACCCTTGCTTTTACCCTTAAGCTTACCCTTACCCTTACCCTTACCCTTAAGCTTACCCTTACCCTTACCCTTACCCTTACCCTTACCCTTACCCTTACCCTTACCCTTACCCTTACCCTTACCCTTGTTTTTACCCTTAAGCTTACCCTTACCCTTACCCTTACCCTTACCCTTACCCTTAAGCTTACCCTTACCCTTACCCTTACCCTTACCCTTACCCTTAACCTTAATCTTGCTTTTACCCTTAAGCTTACCCTTACCCTTACCCTTACCCTTACCCTTAAGCTTACCCTTACCCTTACCCTTACCCTTACCCTTACCCTTGCTTTTACCCTTAAGCTTACCCTTACCCTTACCCTTACCTTTACCCTTAAGCTTACCCTTACCCTTACCCTTACCCTTACCCTTACCCTTACCCTTAACCTTACCCTTACCCTTGCTTTTACCCTTAAGCTTACCCTTACCCTTACCCTTACCCTTACCCTTGCTTTTACCCTTAAGCTTACCCTTACCCTTACCCTTACCCTTAAGCTTACCCTTACCCTTACCCTTACCCTTACCCTTACCCTTACCCTTACCCTCACCCTTACCCTTACCCTTACCCTTACCCTTACCCTTACCCTTACCCTTGCTTTAACCCTTAAGCTTACCCTTACCCTTACCCTTACCCTTACCCTTACCCTTACCCTTACCCTTACCCTTACCCTTGCTTTTACCCTTAGGCTTACCCTTACCTTTACACTTACCCTTACCCTTACCCTTACCCTTACCCTTACCCTTACCCTTACCCTTGCTTTTACTCTTAAGCTTACCCTTACCCTTACCCTTACCCTTACCCTTACCCTTACCCTTGCTTTTACCCTTAAGCTTACCCTTACCCTTACCCTTACCCTCACCCTTACCCTTGCTTTTACCCTTAGGCTTACCCTTACCCTTACCCTTACCCTTACCCTTACCCTTGCTTTTACCCTTAAGCTTACCCTTACCCTTACCCTTACCCTTACCCTTACCCTTACCCTTACCCTTACCCTTACCCTTACCCATACCCTTACCCTTACCCTTACCCTTACCCTTACCCTTACCCTTACCCTTACCCTTGCTTTTACCCTTAGGCTTACCCTTACCTTTACCCTTACCCTTACCCTTACCCTTACCCTTACCCTTGCTTTTACCCTTAAGCTTACCCTTACCCTTACCCTTACCCTTACCCTTACCCTTACCCTTACCCTTACCCTTACCCTTACCCTTACCCTTACCCTTGCTTTTACCCTTAAGCTTACCCTTACCCTTACCCTTACCCTTACCCTTACCCTTACCCTTACCCTTACCCTTACCCTTACCCTTACCCTTACCCTCACCCTTGCTTTTACCCTTAAGCTTACCCTTACCCTTACCCTTACCCTTACCCTTACCCTTACCCTTGCTTTTACCCTTAAGCTTACCCTTACCCTTACCCTTACCCTTACCCTTACCCTTGCTTTTACCCTTAGGCTTACCCTTACCCTTACCCTTACCCTTACCCTTGCTTTTACCCTTAAGCTTACCCTTACCCTTACCCTTACCCTTACTCTTACCCTTACCCTTACCCTTACCCTTACCCTTGCTTTTACCCTTAGGCTTACCCTTACCTTTACCCTTACCCTTACCCTTACCCTTACCCTTACCCTTACCCTTACCCTTACCCTTACCCTTGCTTTTACCCTTAAGCTTACCCTTACCCTTACCCTTACCCTTACCCTTACCCTTACCCTTACCCTTACCCTTACCCTTACCCTTACCCTTACCCTTACCCTTACCCTTACCCTTACCCTTACCCTTACCCTTACCCTTGCTTTGACCCTTAGGCTTACCCTTACCTTTACCCTTACCCTTACCCTTACCCTTACCCTTACCCTTACCCTTACCCTTACCCTTGCTTTTACCCTTAAGCATACCCTTACCCTTACCCTTACCCTTACCCTTACCCTTACCCTTACCCTTACCCTTACCCTTGCTTTTACCCTTAAGCTTACCCTTACCCTTACCCTTACCCTTACCCTTGCTTTTACCCTTAGGCTTACCCTTACCCTTACCCTTACCCTTACCCTTGCTTTTACCCTTAAGCTGACCCTTACCCTTACCCTTACCCTTACCCTTACCCTTACCCTTACCCTTGCTTTTACCCTTAGGCTTAACCTTACCTTTACCCTTACCCTTACCCTTACCCTTACCCTTACCCTTACCCTTACCCTTACCCTTACCCTTACCCTTACCCTTACCCTTACCCTTACCCTTGCTTTTACCCTTAAGCTTACCCTTACCCTTACCCTTACCCTTACCCTTGCTTTTACCCTTAAGCTTACCCTTACCCTTACCCTTACCCTTACCCTCACCCTTACCCTTACCCTTACCCTTGCTTATACCCTTAAGCTTACCCTTACCCTTACCCTTACCCTTACCCTTACCCTTACCCTTACCCTTACCCTTACCCTTACCCTTACCCTTACCCTTACCCTTACCCTTACCCTTACCCTTACCCTTACCCTTACCCTTACCCTTACCCTTGCTTTTACCCTTAGGCTTACCCTTACCTTTACCCTTACCCTTACCCTTACCCTTACCCTTACCCTTACCCTTACCCTTGCTTTTACCCTTAAGCTTACCCTTACCCTTACCCTTACCCTTACCCTTACCCTTACCCTAACCCTTACCCTTGCTTTTACCCTTAAGCTTACCCTTACCCTTACCCTTACCCTTACCCTTACCCTTGCTTTTACCCTTAAGCCTACCCTTACCCTTACCCTTACCCTTACCCTTACCCTTACCCTTACCCTTATCCTTACCCTTGCTTTTACCCTTAAGCTTACCCTTACCCTTACCCTTACCCTTACCCTTACCCTTACCCTTACCCTTACCCTTACCCTTACCCTTGCTTTTTCTCTTAGGCTTACCCTTACCTTTACCCTTACCCTTACCCTTACCCTTACCCTCACCCTTACCCTTACCCTTGCTTTTACCCTTAAGCTTACCCTTACCCTTACCCTTACCCTTACCCTTACCCTTGCTTTTACCCTTAAGCTTACCCTTACCCTTACCCTTAACCTTACCCTTACCCTTGCTTTAAACCTTAGGCTTACCCTTACCCTTACCCTTACCCTTACCCTTGCTTTTACCCTTAAGCTTACCCTTACCCTTACCCTTACTCTTACCCTTACCCTTACCTTTACCCTTACCCTTACCCTTACCCTTACCCTTACCCTTACCCTTGCTTTTACCCTTAGGCTTACCCTTACCTTTACCCTTACCCTAACCCTTACCCTTACCCTTACCCTTACCCTTACCCTTGCTTTTACCCTTAAGCTTACCCTTACCCTTACCCTTACCCTTACCCTTACCCTTACCCTTACCCTTAACCTTACCCTTACTCCTTGCTTTTACCCTTAAGCTTACCCTTACCCTTACCCTTACCCTTACCCTCACCCTTACCCTTACCCTTACCCTTACCCTTGCTTTTACCCTTAAGCTTACCCTTACCCTTACCCTTACCCTTACCCTTACCCTTACCCTTACCCTTACCCTTACCCTTACCCTTACCCTTACCCTTACCCTTACCCTTACCCTTACCCTTGCTTTTACCCTTAGGCTTACCCTTACCTTTACCCTTACCCTTACCCTTACCCTTACCCTTACCCTTGCTTTTACCCTTAAGCTTACCCTTACCCTTACCCTTACCCTTAAGCTTACCCTTACCCTTACCCTTACCCTTACCCTTACCCTTACCCTTACCCTTACCCTTACCCTTACCCTTACCCTTACCCTTGCTTTTACCCTTAAGCTTACCCTTACCTTACCCTACCCTTACCCTTACCCTTACCCTTGCATTTACCCTTAAGCTTACCCTTACCCTTACCCTTACCCTTAAGCTTACCCTTACCCTTACCCTTACCCTTACCCTTACCCTTACCCTTACCCTTACCCTTACCCTAACCCTTACCCTTACCCTTACCCTTACCCTTACCCTTACCCTTACCCTTGTTTTTACCCTTTAGCTTACCCTTACCCTTACCCTTACCCTTACCCTCAAGCTTACCCTTACCCTTACCCTTACCCTTACCCTTACCCTTAACCTTACCCTTGCTTTTACCCTTAAGCTTACCCTTACCCTTACCCTTACCCTTAAGCTTACCCTTACCCTTACCCTTACCCTTACCCTTACCCTTGCTTTTACCCTTAAGCTTACCCTTACCCTTACCCTAACCCTTACCCTTAAGCTTACCCTTACCCTTACCCTTACCCTTACCCTTACCCTTACCCTTACCCTCACCCTTACCCTTGCTTTTACCCTTAAGCTTACCCTTACCCTTACCCTTACCCTCACCCTTGCTTTTACCCTTAAGCTTACCCTTACCCTTACCCTTACCCTTACCCTTAAGCTTACCCTTACCCTTACCCTTACCCTTACCCTTACCCTTACCCTTACCCTTACCCTTACCCTTACCCTTACCCTTACCCTTACCCTTACCCTTACCCTTGCTTTAACCCTTAAGCTTACCCTTACCCTTACCCTTACCCTTACCCTTACCCTTACCCTTACCCTTACCCTTGCTTTTACCCTTAGGCTTACCCTTACCTTTACCCTTACCCTTACCCTTACCCTTAGCCTTACCCTTACCCTTACCCTTACCCTTACCCTTGCTTTTACTCTTAAGCTTACCCTTACCCTTACCCTTACCCTTACCCTTACCCTTACCCTTGCTTTTACCCTTAAGCTTACCCTTACCCTTATCCTTATCCTTACCCTTACCCTTGCTTTTACCCTTAGGCTTACCCTTACCCTTACCCTTACCCTTACCCTTACCCTTGCTTTTACCCTTAAGCTTACCCTTACCCTTACCCTTACCCTTACCCTTACCCTTACCCTTACCCTTACCCTTACCCTTACCCTTACCCTTACCCTTACCCTTACCCTTACCCTTGCTTTTACCCTTAGGCTTACCCTTACCTTTACCCTTACCCTTACCCTTACCCTTACCCTTACCCTTGCTTTTACCCTCAAGCTTACCCTTACCCTTACCCTTACCCTTACCCTTACCCTTACCCTTACCCTTACCCTTACCCTTACCCTTACCCTTACCCTTACCCTTGCTTTTACCCTTAAGCTTACCCTTACCCTTACCCTTAACCTTACCCTTACCCTTACCCTTACCCTTACCCTTACCCTTACCCTTACCCTTACCCTTACCCTTACCCTTACCCTTACCCTTACCCTCACCCTTGCTTTTACCCTTAAGCTTACCCTTACCCTTACCCTCACCCTTACCCTTGCTTTTACCCTTAAGCTTACCCTTACCCTTACCCTTACCCTTACCCTTGCTTTTACCCTTAGGCTTACCCTTACCCTTACCCTTACCCTTACCCTTGCTTTTACCCTTAAGCTTACCCTTACCCTTACCCTTACCCTTACTCTTACCCTTACCCTTACCCTTACCCTTACCCTTGCTTTTACCCTTAGGCTTACCCTTACCTTTACCCTTACCCTTACCCTTACCCTTACCCTTACCCTTACCCTTACCCTTACCCTTACCCTTACCCTTACCCTTGCTTTTACCCTTAAGCTTACCCTTACCCTTACCCTTACCCTTACCCTTACCCTTACCCTTTACCCTTGCTTTTACCCTTAAGCTCACCCTTACCCTTACCCTTACCCTTACCCTTACCCTTACCCTTACTCTTACCCTTACCCTTGCTTTTACCCTTAAGCTTACCCTTACCCTTACCCTTACCCTTACCCTTAAGCTTACCCTTACCCTTACCCTTACCCTTACCCTTACCCTTACCCTTACCCTTGCTTTTACCCTTAAGCTTACCCTTACCCTTACCCTTACCCTTACCCTTACCCTTGCTTTTACACTTAAGCTTACCCTTACCCTTACCCTTACCCTTACCCTTAAGCTTACCCTTACCCTTACCCTTACCCTTACCCTTACCCTTACCCTTACCCTTACCCTTGCTTTTACCCTTAAGCTTACCCTTACCCTTACCCTTACCCTTACCCTTACCCTTACCCTTACCCTTACCCTTACCCTTACCCTTACCCTTACCCTTACCCTTACCCTTACCCTTACCCTAACCCTTACCCTTGCTTTTACCCTTAGGCTTACCCTTACCTTTACCCTTACCATTACCCTTACCCTAACCCTTACCCTTACCCTTACCCTTACCCTTGCTTTTACCCTTAAGCTTACCCTTACCCTTACCCTTACCCTTACCCTTACCCTTACCCTTACCCTTACCCTTACCCTTACCCTTACCCTTACCCTTACCCTTACCCTTACCCTTACCCTTACCCTTACCCTTACCCTTACCCTTACCCTTGCTTTTACCCTTAAGCTTACCCTTACCCTTACCCTTACCCTTACCCTTACCCTTACCCTTGCTTTTACCCTTAAGCTTAAGGGTAAAAGCAAGGGTGAGGGTAAGGGTAAGGGTAAGGGTAAGGGTAAGGGTAAGGGTAAGGGTAAGGGTAAGGGTAAGGGTAAGGGTAAGGGTAAGCTTAAGGGTAAAAGCAAGGGTAAGGGTAAGGTTAAGGGTAAGGGTAAGGGTAAGCTTAAGGGTAAAAGCAAGGGTAAGGGTAAGGGTAAGGGTAAGGGTAAGGGTAAGCTTAAGGGCAAAAGCAAGGGTAAGGGTAAGGGTGAGGGTAAGGGTAAGGGTAAGGGTAAGGGTAAAGGTAAGGGTAAGCCTAAGAGTAAAAGCAAGGGTAAGGGTAAGGGTAAGGGTAAGGGTAAGGGTAAGGGTAAGGGTAAGGGTAAGGGTAAGCTTAAGGGTAAAATCAAGGGTAAGGATAAGGGTAAGGGTAAGGGTAAGGGTAAGGGTAAGGGTAAGGGTAAGGGTAAGGGTAAGGGTAAGGGTAAGGGTAAGGGTAAGCTTACCCTTACCCTTACCCTTACCCTTACACTTACCCTTGCTTTTACCCTTAGGCTTACTCTTACCCTTACCCTTACCCTTACCCTTAAGCTTACCCTTACCCTTACCCTTACCCTTACCCTTACCCTTACCCTTACCCTTACCCTTACCCTTACCCTTACCCTTACCCTTACCCTTACCCTTACCCTTACCCTTACCCTTACCCTTGCTTTTACCCTTAAGCTTACCCTTACCCTTACCCTTACCCTTACCCTTACCCTTACCCTTACCCTTGCTTTGACCCTTAGGCTTACCCTTACCTTTACCCTTACCCTTACCCTTACCCTTACCCTTACCCTTACCCTTACCCTTACCCTTACCCTTACCCTTACCCTTACCCTTACCCTTGCTTTTACCCTTAAGCTTACCCTTACCCTTACCCTTAACCTTACCCTTACCCTTACCCTTACCCTTGCTTTTACCCTTAAGCTTACCCTTACCCTTACCCTTACCCTTACCCTTACCCTTGCTTTTACCCTTAGGCTTACCCTTACCCTTACCCTTACCCTCACCCTTGCTTTTACCCTTAAGCTTACCCTTACCCTTACCTTTACCCTTACCCTTACCCTTACCCTTACCCTTACCCTTACCCTTACCCTTACCCTTGCTTTTACCCTTAGGCTTAACCTTACCTTTACCCTTACCCTTACCCTTACCCTTACCCTTACCCTTACCCTTACCCTTACCCTTACCCTTACCCTTACCCTTACCCTTACCCTTACCCTTACCCTTGCTTTCACCCTTAAGCTTACCCTTACCCTTACCCTTACCCTTACCCTTACCCTTGCTTTTACCCTCAAGCTTACCCTTACCCTTACCCTTACCCTTACCCTCACCCTTAACCTTACCCATACCCTTGCTTATACCCTTAAGCTTACCCTTACCCTTACCCTTACCCTTACCCTTACCCTTACCCTTACCCTTACCCTTACCCTTACCCTTACCCTTACCCTTACCCTTACCCTTACCCTTACCCTTACCCTTACCCTTACCCTTACCCTTACCCTTACCCTTACCCTTACCCTTACCCTTACCTTTGCTTTTACCCTTAGGCTTATCCTTACCTTTACCCTTACCCTTACCCTTACCCTTACCCTTACCCTTACCCTTACCCTTGCTTTTACCCTTAAGCTCACCCTTACCCTTACCCTTACCCTTACCCTTACCCTAACCCTTACCCTTGCTTTTACCCTTAAGCTTACCCTTACCCTTACCCTTACCCTTACCCTTACCCTTACCCTTACCCTTACCCTTACCCTTACCCTTACCCTTGCTTTTACCCTTTAGCTTACCCTTACCCTTACCCTTACCCTTACCCTTACCCTTACCCTTACCCTTACCCTTACCCTTACCCTTATCCTTACCCTTGCTTTTACCCTTAAGCTTACCCTTACCCTTACACTTACCCTTACCCTTACCCTTACCCTTACCCTTACCCTTGCTTTTACTCTTAGGCTTACCCTTACCTTTACCCTTACCCTTACCCTTACCCTTACCCTCACCCTTACCCTTACCCTTGCTTTTACCCTTAAGCTTACCCTTACCCTTACCCTTACCCTTACCCTTACCCTTGCTTTTACCCTTAAGCTTACCCTTACCCTTAACCTTAACCTTACCCTTACCCTTGCTTTTACCCTTAAGCTTACCCTTACCCTTACCCTTACCCTTACCCTTACCCTTACCCTTACCCTTACCCTTACCCTTACCCTTGCTTTTACCCTTAAGCTTACCCTTACCCTTACCCTTACCCTTACCCTTACCCTTACCCTTACCCTTACCCTTACCCTTGCTTTTACCCTTAAGCTTACCCTTACCCTTACCCTTACCCTTACCCTTACCCTTACCCTTACCCTTACCCTTACCCTTACCCTTACCCTTACCCTTGCTTTTACCCTAAGGCTTACCCTTACCTTTACCCTTACCCTTACCCTTACCCTTACCCTTACCCTTGCTTTTACCCTTAAGCTTATCCTTACCCTTACCCTTACCCTTAAGCTTACCCTTACCCTTACCCTTACCCTTACCCTTACCCTTACCCTTACCCTTACCCTTACCCTTACCCTTACCCTTACCCTTACCCTTACCCTTGCTTTTACCCTTAAGCTTACCCTTACCCTTACCCTTACCCTTACCCTTACCCTTGCTTTTACCCTTAAGCTTACCCTTACCCTTACCCTTACCCTTAAGCTTACCCTTACCCTTACCCTTACCCTTACCCTTACCCTTACACTTACCCTTACCCTTACCCTTACCCTTACCCTTACCCTTGCTTTTACCCTTAAGCTTACCCTTACCCTTACCCTTACCCTTACCCTTAAGCTTACCCTTACCCTTACCCTTACCCTTACCCTTACCCTTAACCTTACCCTTGCTTTTACCCTTAAGCTTACCCTTACCCTTACCCTTACCCTAACCCTTAAGCTTACCCTTACCCTTACCCTTACCCTTACCCTTACCCTTGCTTTTACCCTTAAGCTTACCCTTACCCTTACCCTTATCCTTACCCTTAAGCTTACCCTTACCCTTACCCTTACCCTTACCCTTACCCTTACCCTTACCCTTACCCTTACCCTTACCCTTGCTTTTACCCTTAAGCTTACCCTTACCCTTACCCTAAGTAAGGGTAAGGGTAATGGTAAGGGTAAGGGTAAGGGTAAGGGTAAGGGTAAGGGTAAGGGTAAGGGTAAGGGTAAGGGTAAGGGTAAGCTTAAGGGTAAAAGCAAGGGTAAGGGTAAGGGAAAGGGTAAGGGTAAGGGTAAGGGTAAGGGTAAGGGTAAGGGTAAGCTTAAGGGTAAGGGTAAGGGTAAGGGTAAGGGTAAGCCTAAGGGTAAAAGCAAGGGTAAGGGTAAGGGTAAGGGTAAGGGTAAGGGTAAGGGTAAGCTTAAGGGTAAGGGTAAGGGTAAGGGTAAGGGTAAGCTTAAGGGTAAAAGCAAGGGTAAGGGTAAGGGTAAGGGTAAGGGTAAGGGTAAGGGTAAGGGTAAGGGTAAAGGTGAGGGTAAGCCTAAGGGTAAAAGCAAGGGTAAGGGTAAGGGTAAGGGTAAGGGTAAGGGTAAGGGTAAGGGTAGGGGTAAGAGTAAGGGTAAGGGTAAGCTTAAGGGTAAAAGCAAGGGTAAGGGTAAGGGTAAGGGTAAGGGTAAGGGTAAGGGTAAGCTTAAGGGTAAAAGCAAGGGTAAGGGTAAGGGTAAGGGTAAAAGTAAGGGTAAGGGTAAGGGTAAGGATAAGGGTAAGGGTAAGGGTAAGGGTAAGGGTAAGGGTAAGGGTAAGCTTAAGGGTAAAAGCAAGTGTAAGGGTAAGGGTAAGGGTAAGGGTAAGGGTAAGGGTAAGGGTAATGGTAAGGGTAAAGGTAAGGGTAAGCCTAAGGGTAAAAGCAAGGGTAAGGGTAAGGGTAAGGGTAAGGGTAAGGGTAAGGGTAAGGGTAAGGGTAAGGGTAAGGGTAAGGGTAAGGGTAAGGGTAAGGGTAAGGGTAAGGGTAAGGGTAAGCTTAAGGGTTAAAGCAAGGGTAAGGGTAAGGGTAAGGGTAAGGGTAAGGGTAAGGGTAAGGGTAAGGGTAAGCTTAAGGGTAAGGGTAAGGGTAAGGGTAAGGGTAAGCTTAAGGGTAAAAGCAAGGGTAAGGGTAAGAGTAAGGGTAAGGGTAAGGGTAAGGGTAAGGGTAAGGGTAAGGGTAAGGGTAAGGGTGAGCTTAAGGGTAAAAGCAAGGGTAAGGGTAAGGGTAAGGGTAAGGGTAAGGGTAAGGGTAAGGGTAAGGGTAAGGGTAAGGGTAAGCTTAAGGGTAAAAGCAAGGGTAAGGGTAAGGGTAAGGGTAAGGGTAAGGGTAAGGGTAAGGGTAAGGGTAAGGGTAAAGGTAAGGGTAAGCCTAAGGGTAAAAGCAAGGGTAAGGGTAAGGGTAAGGGTAAGGGTAAGAGTAAGGGTAAGGGTAAGGGTAAGGGTAAGGGTAAGCTTAAGGGTAAAAGCAAGGGTAAGGGTAAGGGTAAGGGTAAGGGTAAGCCTAAGGGTAAAAGCAAGGGTAAGGGTAAGGGTAAGGGTAAGGGTAAGGGTAAGCTTAAGGGTAAAAGCAAGGGTAAGGGTAAGGGTAAGGGTAAGGGTAAGGGTAAGGGTAAGGGTAAGCTTAAGGGTAAAAGCAAGGGTGAGGGTAAGGGTAAGGGTAAGGGTAAGGGTAAGGGTAAGGGTAAGGGTAAGGGTAAGGGTAAGGGTAAGGGTAAGGGTAAGGGTAAGGGTAAGCTTAAGGGTAAAAGCAAGGGTAAGGGTAAGGGTAAGGGTAAGGGTAAGGGTAAGGGTAAGGGTAAGGGTAAGGGTAAGGGTAAGGGTAAGCTTAAGGGTAAAAGCAAGGGTAAGGGTAAGGGTAAGGGTAAGGGTAAGGGTAAAGGTAAGGGTAAGCCTAAGGGTAAAAGCAAGGGTAAGGGTAAGGGTAAGGGTAAGGGTTAGGGTAAGGGTAAGGGTAAGGGTAAGAGTAAGGGTAAGGGTAAGGGTAAGGGTAAGGGTAAGGGTGAGGGTAAGGGTAAGGGTAAGGGTAAGGGTAAGGATAAGGGTAAGCTTAAGGGTAAAAGCAAGGGTAAGGGTAAGGGTAAGGGTAAGCCTAAGGGTAAAAGCAAGGGTAAGGGTAAGGGTAAGGGTAAGGGTAAGCTTAAGGGTAAAAGCAAGGGTAAGGGTAAGGGTAAGGGTAAGGGTAAGGGTAAGGGTAAGGGTAAGCTTAAGGGTAAAAGCAAGGGTAAGGGTAAGGGTAAGGGTAAGGGTAAGGGTAAGGGTAAGGGTAAAGGTAAGGGTAAGCCTAAGGGTAAAAGCAAAGGTAAGGGTAAGGGTAAGGGTAAGGGTAAGCTTATGGGTAAAAGCAAGGGTAAGGGTAAGGGTAAGGGTAAGGGTAAGCTTAAGGGTAAAAGCAAGGGTAAGGGTAAGGGTAAGGGTAAGGGTAAGGGTAAGGGTAAGGGTAAGGGTAAGGGTAAGCTTAAGGGTAAGGGTAAGGGTAAGGGTAAGGGTAAGCTTAAGGGTAAAAGCAAGGGTAAGGGTAAGGGTAAGGGTAAGGGTAAGGGTAAGCTTAAGGGTAAGGGTAAGGGTAAGGGTAAGGGAAAGCTTAAGGGTAAAAGCAAGGGTAAGGTTAAGGGTAAGGGTAAGGGTAAGGGTAAGGGTAAGCTTAAGGGTAAGGGTGAGGGTAAGGGTGAGGGTAAGCTTAAGGGTAAAAGCAAGGGTAAGGGTAAGGGTAAGGGTAAGGGTAAGGGTAAGGGTAAGGGTAAGGGTAAGGGTAAGGGTAAGGGTAAGGATAAGGGTACGCTTAAGGGTAAGGGTAAGGGTAAGGGTAAGCTTAAGGGTAAAAGCAAGGGTAAGGGTAAGGGTAAGGGTAAGGGTAAGGGTAAGCTTAAGGGTAAAAGCAAGGGTAAGGGTAAGGGTAAGGGTAAGGGTAAGGGTAAGGGTAAGGGTAAGGGTAAGGGTAAGGGTAAGGGTAAGGGTAAGGGTAAGGGTAAGGGTAAGGGTAAGGGTAAGGGTAAGGGTAAGCTTAAGGGTAAGGGTAAGGGTAAGGGTAAGCTTAAGGGTAAAAGCAAGGGTAAGGGTAAGGGTAAGGGTAAGGGTAAGGGAAAGGGTAAAGGTAAGGGTAAGCCTAAGGGTAAAAGCAAGGGTAAGGGTAAGGGTAAGGGTAAGGGTAAGGGTAAGGGTAAGGGTAAGGGTAAGGGTAAGGGTAAGCTTAAGGGTAAAAGCAAGGGTAAGGGTAAGGGTAAGGGTAAGGGTAAGGGTAAGGGTAAGGGTAAGGGTAAGGGTAAGGGTAAGGGTAAGGGTAAGGGTAAGGGTAAGCTTAAGGGTAAAAGCAAGGGTAAGGGTAAGGGTAAGGGTAAGGGTAAGGGTAAGGGTAAGGGTAAGGGTAAGGGTAAGGGTAAGCTTAAGGGTAAAAGCAAGGGTAAGGGTAAGGGTAAGGGTAAGGGTAAGGGTAAGGGTTAGGGTAAGGGTGAAGGTAAGGGTAAGCCTAAGGGTAAAAGCAAGGGTAAGGGTAAGGGTAAGGGTAAGGGTAAGGGTAAGGGTAAGGGTAAGGGTAAGGGTAAGGGTAAGAGTAAGGGTAAGGGTAAGGGTAAGCTTAAGGGTAAAAGCAAGGGTAAGGGTAAGGGTAAGGGTAAGCCTAAGGGTAAAAGCAAGGGTAAGGGTAAGGTTAAGGGTAAGGGTAAGGGTAAGCTTAAGGGTAAAAGCAAGGGTAAGGGTAAGGGTAAGGGTAAGGGTAAGCTTAAGGGTAAAAGCAAGGGTAAGGGTAAGGGTGAGGGTAAGGGTAAGGGTAAGGGTAAGGGTAAGGGTAAAGGTAAGGGTAAGCCTAAGAGTAAAAGCAAGGGTAAGGGTAAGGGTAAGGGTAAGGGTAAGGGTAAGGGTAAGGGTAAGCTTAAGGGTAAAAGCAAGGGTAAGGATAAGGGTAAGGGTAAGGGTAAGGGTAAGGGTAAGGGTAAGGGTAAGGGTAAGCTTAAGGGTAAAAGCAAGGGTAAGGGTAAGGGTAAGGGTAAGGGTAAGGGTAAGGGTAAGGGTAAGGGTAAGGGTAAGCTTAAGGGTAAAAGCAAGGGTAAGGGTTAGGGTAAGGGTAAGGGTAAGGGTAAGGGTAAGCTTAAGGGTAAAAGCAAGGGTAAGGGTAAAGGTAAGGGTAAGCCTAAGGGTAAAAGCAAGGGTAAGGGTAAGGGTAAGGGTAAGGGTAAGGGTGAGGGTAAGGGTAAGGGTAAGGGCAAGGGTAAGGGTAAGGGTAAGGGTAAGCTTAAGGGTATAAGCAAGGGTAAGGGTAAGGGTAAGGGTGAGGGTAAGGGTAAGGGTAAGGGTAAGGGTAAGCTTAAGGGTAAAAGCAAGGGTAAGGGTAAGGGTAAGGGTAAGGGTAAGGGTAAGGGTAAGGGTAAGGGTAAGCTTAAGGGTAAAAGCAAGGGTAAGGGTAAGAGTAAGGGTAAGGGTAAGGGTAAGGGTAAGGGTAAGGGTAAGGGTAAGGGTAAGGGTAAGGGTAAGGGTAAAGGTAAGGTTAAGCCTAAGGGTAAAAGCAAGGGTAAGGGTAAGGGTAAGGGTAAGGGTAAGGGTAAGGGTAAGGGTAAGGGTAAGGGTAAGGGTAAGGGTAAGGGTAAGGGTAAGGGTAAGGGTAAGGGTAAGGGTAAGGGTAAGGGTAAGCTTAAGGGTAAAAGCAAGGGTAAGGGTAAGGGTAAGGGTAAGGGTAAGCCTAAGGGTAAAAGCAAGGGTAAGGGTAAGGGTAAGGGTAAGGGTAAGGGTAAGGGTAAGCTTAAGGGTAAAAGCAAGGGTAAGGGTAAGGGTAAGTGTAAGGGTAAGGGTAAGGGTAAGGGTAAGCTTAAGGGTAAAAGCAAGGGTAAGGGTAAGGGTAAGGGTAAGGGTAAGGGTAAGGGTAAGGGTAAGGGTAAGGGTAAAGGTAAGGGTAAGCCTAAGGGTCAAAGCAAGGGTAAGGGTAAGGGTAAGGGTAAGGGTAAGGGTAAGGGTAAGGGTAAGGGTAAGGGTAAGGGTAAGCTTAAGGGTAAAAGCAAGGGTAAGGGTAAGGGTAAGGGTAAGGGTAAGGGTAAGGGTAAGGGTAAGGGTAAGGGTAAGGGTAAGGGTAAGGGTAAGGGTAAGGGTAAGGGTAAGGGTAAGCTTAAGGGTAAGGGTAAGGGTAAGGGTAAGGGTAAGCCTAAGGGTAAAAGCAAGGGTAAGTGTAAGGGTAAGGGTAAGGGTAAGGGTAAGCTTAAGGGTAAAAGCAAGGGTAAGGGTAAGGGTAAGGGTAAGGGTAAGGGTAAGGGTAAGGGTAAGCTTAAGGGTAAAAGCAAGGGTAAGGGTAAGGGTAAGGGTAAGGGTAAGGGTAAGGGTAAGGGTAAGGGTAAGGGTAAGGGTAAGGGTAACGCTAAAGGTAAGGGTAAGCCTAAGGGTAAAAGCAAGGGTAAGGGTAAGGGTAAGGGTAAGGGTAAGGGTAAGGGTAAGGGTAAGGGTAAGGGTAAGGGTAAGGGTAAGGGTAAGGGTAAGGGTAAAGGTAAGGGTAAGGGTAAGCTTAAGGGTAAAAGCAAGGGTAAGGGTAAGGGTAAGGGTAAGGGTAAGAGTAAGGGTAAGGGTAAGGGTAAGCTTAAGGGTAAAAGCAAGGGTAAGGGTAAGGGTAAGGGTAAGGGTAAGGGTAAGGGTAAGGGTAAGGGTAAGGGTAAGGGTAAGGGTAAGGGTAAGGGTAAGGGTAAGGGTAAGCTTAAGGGTAAAAGCAAGGGTAAGGGTAAGGGTAAGGGTAAGGGTAAGGGTAAGGGTAAGGGTAAGGGTAAGGGTAAGGGTAAGGGTAAGGGTAAGGGTAAGCTTAAGAGTAAAAGCAAGGGTGAGGGTAAGGGTAAGGGTAAGGGTCAGGGTAAGGGTAATGGTAAGGGTAAAGGTAAGGGTAAGCCTAAGGGTAAATGCAAGGGTAAGGGTAAGGGTAAGGGTAAGGGTAAGGGTAAGGTTAAGGGTAAGGGTTAGGGTAAGGGTAAGGGTAAGGGTAAGGGTAAGCTTAAGGGTAAAAGCAAGGGTAAGGGTAAGGGTAAGGGTAAGGGTAAGGGTAAGCTTAAGGGTAAGGGTAAGGGTAAGGGTAAGGGTAAGCTTAAGGGTAAAAGCAAAGGTAAGGGTAAGGGTAAGGGTAAGGGTAAGGGTAAGCTTAAGGGTAAAAGCAAGGGTAAGGGTAAGGGTAAGGGTAAGGGTAAGGGTAAGCTTAAGGGTAAGGGTAAGGGTAAGGGTAAGGGTAAGGGTAAGCTTAAGGGTGAAAGCAAGTGTAAGGGTCAGGGTAAGGGTAAGTGTAAGGGTAAGGGTAAGGGTAAGGGTAAGGGTGAGCTTAAGGGTAAAAGCAAGGGTAAGGGTAAGGGTAAGGGTAAGGGTAAGGGTAAAGGTAAGGGTAAGGGTAAGGGTAAAGGTAAGGGTAAGCCTAAGGGTAAAAGCAAGGGTAAGGGTAAGGGTAATGGTAAGGGTAAGAGTAAGGGTAAGGGTAAGGGTAAGGGTAAGCTTAAGGGTAAAAGCAAGGGTAAGGGTAAGGGTAAGGGTAAGCCTAAGGGTAAAAGCAAGGGTAAGGGTAAGGGTAAGGGTAAGGGTAAGGGTAAGCTTAAGGGTAAAAGCAAGGGTAAGGGTAAGGGTAAGGGTAAGGGTAAGGGTAAGCTTAAGGGTAAGGGTAAGGGTAAGGGTAAGGGTAAGGGTAAGCTTAAGGGTGAAAGCAAGGGTAAGGGTCAGGGTAAGGGTAAGTGTAAGGGTAAGGGTAAGGGTAAGGGTAAGGGTGAGCTTAAGGGTAAAAGCAAGGGTAAGGGTAAGGGTAAGGGTAAGGGTAAGGGTAAAGGTAAGGGTAAGGGTAAGGGTAAAGGTAAGGGTAAGCCTAAGGGTAAAAGCAAGGGTAAGGGTAAGGGTAATGGTAAGGGTAAGAGTAAGGGTAAGGGTAAGGGTAAGGGTAAGCTTAAGGGTAAAAGCAAGGGTAAGGGTAAGGGTAAGGGTAAGCCTAAGGGTAAAAGCAAGGGTAAGGGTAAGGGTAAGGGTAAGGGTAAGGGTAAGCTTAAGGGTAAAAGCAAGGGTAAGGGTAAGGGTAAGGGTAAGGGTAAGGGTAAGGGTAAGGGTAAGCTTAAGGGTAAAAGCAAGGGTGAGGGTAAGGGTAAGGGTAAGGGTAAGGGTAAGGGTAAGGGTAAGGGTAAGGGTAAGGGTAAGCTTAACGGTAAAAGCAAGGGTAAGGGTAAGGGTAAGGGTAAGGGTAAGGGTAAGGGTAAGGGTAAGGGTAAGCTTAAGGGTAAAAGCAAGGGTAAGGGTAAGGGTAAGGGTAAGGGTAAGGGTAAAGGTAAGGGTAAGCCTAAGGGTAAAAGCAAGGGTAAGGGTAAGGGTAAGGGTAAGGGTAAGGGTTAGGGTAAGGGTAAGGGTAAGGGTAAGGGTAAGGGTAAGGGTAAGGGTAAGGGTAAGGGTAAGGGTAAGGGTAAGGGTAAGGGTAAGGGTAAGCTTAAGGGTAAAAGCAAGGGTAAGGGTAGGGGAAAGGGTAAGGGTAAGCCTAAGGGTAAAAGCAAGGGTAAGGGTAAGGGTAAGGGTAAGGGTAAGGGTGAGGGTAAGGGTAAGCTTAAGGGTAAAAGCAAGAGTAAGGGTAAGGGTAAGGGTAAGGGTAAGGGTAAGCTTAAGGGTAAAAGCAAGGGTAAGGGTAAAGGTAAGGGTAAGGGTAAGGGTAAGGGTAAGGGTAAGGGTAAGGGTAAGGGTAAAGGTAAGGGTAAGCCTAAGGGTAAAAGCAAGGGTAAGGGTAAGGGTAAGGGTAAGGGTAAGGGTAAGGTTAAGGGTAAGGGTAAGGGTAAGCTTAAGGGTAAAAGCAAGGGTAAGGGTAAGGGTAAGGGTAAGGGTAAGGGTAAGGGTAAGGGTAAGGGTAAGGGTAAGGGTAAGCTTAAGGGTAAGGGTAAGGGTAAGGGTAAGGGTAAGCTTAAGGGTAAAAGCAAGGGTAAGGGTAAGGGTAAGGGTAAGGGTGAGCTTAAGGGTAAAAGCAAGGGTAAGGGTAAGGGTAAGGGTAAGGGTAAGGGTAAGGGTAAGGGTAAGGGTAAGGGTAAGGGTAAGGGTAAGGGTAAGGGTAAGGGTAAGGGTAAGGGTAAGCTTAAGGGTAAGGGTAAGGGTAAGGGTAAGGGTAAGCTTAAGGGTAAAAGCAAGGGTAAGGGTAAGGGTAAGGGTAAGGGTAAGGGTAAGGGTAAGGGTAAGGGTAAGGGTAAGCTTAAGGGTAAGGGTAAGGGTAAGGGTAAGGGTAAGCTTAAGGGTAAAAGCAAGGGTAAGGGTAAGGGTGAGGGTAAGGGTAAGGGTAAGGGTAAGGGTAAGCTTAAGGGTAAGGGTAAGGGTAAGGGTAAGGGTAAGCTTAAGGGTAAAAGCAAGGGTAAGGGTAAGGGTAAGGGTAAGGGTAAGGGTAAAGGTAAGGGTAAGGGTAAGGGTAAGGGTAAGGGTAAGCTTAAGGGTAAGGGTAAGGGTAAGGGTAAGGGTAAGGGTAAGGGTAAGGGTAAGGGTAAGGGTAAGGGTAAGGGTAAGGGTAAGCTTAAGGGTAAAAGCAAGGGTAAGGGTAGGGGAAAGGGTAAGGGTAAGCCTAAGGGTAAAAGCAAGGGTAAGGGTAAGGGTAAGGGTAAGGGTAAGGGTAAGGGTAAGCTTAAGGGTAAAAGCAAGAGTAAGGGTAAGGGTAAGGGTAAGGGTAAGGGTAAGCTTAAGGGTAAAAGCAAGGGTAAGGGTAAAGGTAAAGGTAAGGGTAAGGGTAAGGGTAAGGGTAAGGGTAAGGGTAAGGGTAAGGGTAAAGGTAAGGGTAAGCCTAAGGGTAAAAGCAAGGGTAAGGGTAAGGGTAAGGGTAAGGGTAAGGGTAAGGTTAAGGGTAAGGGTAAGGGTAAGCTTAAGGGTAAAAGCAAGGGTAAGGGTAAGGGTAAGGGTAAGGGTAAGGGTAAGGGTAAGGGTAAGGGTAAGGGTAAGGGTAAGGGTAAGCTTAAGGGTAAGGGTAAGGGTAAGGGTAAGGGTAAGCTTAAGGGTAAAAGCAAGGGTAAGGGTAAGGGTAAGGGTAAGGGTGAGCTTAAGGGTAAAAGCAAGGGTAAGGGTAAGGGTAAGGGTAAGGGTAAGGGTAAGGGTAAGGGTAAGGGTAAGGGTAAGGGTAAGGGTAAGGGTAAGGGTAAGGGTAAGCTTAAGGGTAAGGGTAAGGGTAAGGGTAAGGGTAAGCTTAAGGGTAAAAGCAAGGGTAAGGGTAAGGGTAAGGGTAAGGGTAAGGGTAAGGGTAAGCTTAAGGGTAAGGGTAAGGGTAAGGGTAAGGGTAAGCTTAAGGGTAAAAGCAAGGGTAAGGGTAAAGGTGAGGGTAAGGGTAAGGGTAAGGGTAAGGGTGAGCTTAAGGGTAAGGGTAAGGGTAAGGGTAAGGGTAAGCTTAAGGGTAAAAGCAAGGGTAAGGGTAAGGGTAAGGGTAAGGGTAAGGGTAAAGGTAAGGGTAAGGGTAAGGGTAAGGGTAAGGGTAAGGGTAAGGGTAAGGGTAAGGGTAAGGGAAAGCTTAAGGGTAAGGGTAAGGGTAAGGGTAAGGGTAAGGGTAAGGGTAAGGGTAAGGGTAAGGGTAAGGGTAAGGGTTAGGGTAAGGGTAAGGGTAAGGGTAAGGGTAAGGGAAAGCTTAAGGGTAAGGGTAAGGGTAAGGGTAAGGGTAAGCCCAAGGGTAAAAGCAAGGGTAAGGGTAAGGGTAAGGGTAAGGGTAAGGGTAAACTTAAGGGTAAAAGCAAGGGTAAGGGTAAGGGTAAGAGTAAGGGTAAGGGTAAGGGTAAGCTTAAGGGTAAAAGCAAGGGTGAGGGTAAGTGTAAGGGTAAGGGTAAGGGTAAGGGTAAGGGTAAGGGTAAGGGTAAGGGTAAGCTTAAGGGTAAGGGTAAGCTTAAGGGTAAAAGCAAGGGTAAGGGTAAGGGTAAGGGTAAGGGTAAGGGTAAGGGTAAGGGTAAGGGTAAGGGTAAGGGTAAGCTTAAGGGTAAAAGCAAGGGTAAGGGTAAGGGTAAGGGTAAGGGTAAGGGTAAAGGTAAGGGTAAGCCTAAGGGTAAAAGCAAGGGTAAGGGTAAGGGTAAGGGTAAGGGTAAGGGTAAGGGTAAGGGTAAGGGTAAGGGTAAGGGTAAGGGTAAGGGTAAGGGTAAGGGTAAGGGTAAGGGTAAGGGTAAGGGTAAGGGTAAGGGTAAGGGTAAGGGTAAGGGTAAGGGTAAGGGTAAGGGTAAGGGTAAGGGTAAGGGTAAGCTTAAGGGTAAAAGCAAGGGTAAGGGTAAGGGTAAGGGTAAGGGTAAGCCTAAGGGTAAAAGCAAGGGTAAGGGTAAGGGTAAGGGTAAGGGTAAGGGTAAGCTTAAGGGTAAAAGCAAGGGTAAGGGTAAGGGTAAGGGTAAGGGTAAGGGTAAGGGTAAGGGTAAGGGTAAGGGTAAGCTTAAGGGTAAAAGCAAGGGTAAGGGTAAGGGTAAGGGTAAAGGTAAGGGTAAGGGTAAAGGTAAGGGTAAGCCTAAGGGTAAAAGCAAGGGTAAGGGTGAGGGTAAGGGTAAGGGTAAGCTTAAGGGTAAAAGCAAGGGTAAGGGTAAGGGTAAGGGTAAGGGTAAGCTTAAGGGTAAAAGCAAGGGTAAGGGTAAGGGTAAGGGTAAGGGTAAGGGTAAGCTTAAGGGTAAGGGTAAGGGTAAGGGTAAGCTTAAGGGTAAAAGCAAGTGTAAGGGTAAGGGTAAGGGTAAGGGTAAGGGTAAGGGTAAGGGTAAGGGTAAGGGTAAGGGTAAGGGTAAGGGAAAGCTTAAGGGTAAGGGTAAGGGTAAGGGTAAGGGTAAGGGTAAGGGTAAGGGTAAGGGTAAGGGTAAGGGTAAGGGTAAGGGAAAGCTTAAGGGTAAGGGTAAGGGTAAGGGTAAGGGTAAGCCTAAGGGTAAAAGCAAGGGTAAGGGTAAGGGTAAGGGTAAGGGTAAGGGTAAGCTTAAGGGTAAAAGCAAGGGTAAGGGTAAGGGTAAGGGTAAGGGTAAGGGTAAGGGTAAGCTTAAGGGTAAAAGCAAGGGTGAGGGTAAGTGTAAGGGTAAGTGTAAGGGTAAGGGTAAGGGTAAGGGTAAGGGTAAGGGTAAGCTTAAGGGTAAGGGTAAGCTTAAGGGTAAAAGCAAGGGTAAGGGTAAGGGTAAGGGTAAGGGTAAGGGTAAGGGTAAGGGTAAGGGTAAGCTTAAGGGTAAAAGCAAGGGTAAGGGTAAGGGTAAGGGTAAGGGTAAGGGTAAAGGTAAGGGTAAGCCTAAGGGTAAAAGCAAGGTTAAGGGTAAGGGTAAGGGTAAGGGTAAGGGTAAGGGTAAGGGTAAGGGTAAGGGTAAGGGTAAGGGTAAGGGTAAGGGTAAGGGTTAAGGGTAAGGGTAAGGGTAAGGGTAAGGGTAAGGGTAAGGGTAAGGGTAAGGGTAAGGGTAAGGGTAAGGGTAAGGGTAAGCTTAAGGGGTAAAAGCAAGGGTAAGGGTAAGGGTAAGGGTAAGGGTAAGCCTAAGGGTAAAAGCAAGGGTAAGGGTAAGGGTAAGGGTAAGGGTAAGGGTAAGGGTAAGCTTATGGGTAAAAGCAAGGGTAAGGGTAAGGGTAAGGGTAAGGGTAAGGGTAAGGGTAAGGGTAAGCTTGAGGGTAAAAGCAAGGGTAAGGGTAAGGGTAAGGGTAAAGGTAAGGGTAAGGGTAAAGGTAAGGGTAAGCCTAAGGGTAAAAGCAAGGGTAAGGGTGAGGGTAAGGGTAAGGGTAAAGCTTAAGGGTAAAAGCAAGGGTAAGGGTAAGGGTAAGGGTAAGGGTAAGCTTAAGGGTAAAAGCAAGGGTAAGGGTAAGGGTAAGGGTAAGGGTAAGGGTAAGGGTAAGGGTAAGGGTAAGGGTAAGGGTAAGCTTAAGGGTAAGGGTAAGGGTAAGGGTAAGCTTAAGGGTAAAAGCAAGGGTAAGGGTAAGGGTAAGGGTAAGGGTAAGGGTAAGCTTAAGGGTTAGGGTAAGGGTAAGGGTAAGGGTAAGCTTAAGGGTAAAAGCAAGGGTAAGGTTAAGGGTAAGGGTAAGGGTAAGGGTAAGGGTAAGCTTAAGGGTAAGGGTAAGGGTAAGGGTAAGGGTAAGCTTAAGGGTAAAAGCAAGGGTAAGGGTAAGGGTAAGGGTAAGGGTAAGGGTAAGGGTAAGGGTAAGGGTAAGGGTAAGGGTAAGGGTAAGGGTAAGGGTAAGCTTAAGGTTAAGGGTAAGGGTAAGGGTAAGCTTAAGGGTAAAAGCAAAGGTAAGGGTAAGGGTAAGGGTAAGGGTAAGGGTAAGCTTAAGGGTAAAAGCAAGGGTAAGGGTAAGGGTAAGGGTAAGGGTAAGGGTAAGGGTAAGGGTAAGGGTAAGGGTAAGGGTAAGGGTAAGGGTAAGGGTAAGCTTAAGGGTAAGGGTAAGGGTAAGGGTAAGCTTAAGGGTAAAAGCAAGGGTAAGGGTAAGAGTAAGGGTAAGGGTAAGGGTAAAGGTAAGGGTAAGCCTAAGGGTAAAAGCAAGGGTAATGGTAAGGGTAAGGGTAAGGGTAAGGGTAAGGGTAAGGGTAAGGGTAAGGGTAAGGGTAAGGGTAAGGGAAAGCTTAAGGGTAAAAGCAAGGGTAAGGGTAAGGGTAAGGGTAAGGGTAAGGGTAAGGGTAAGGGTAAGGGTAAGGGTAAGGGTAAGGGTAAGGGTAAGGGTAAGCTTAAGGGTAAAAAGCAAGGGTAAGGCTAAGGGTAAGGGTAAGGGTAAGGGTAAGGTAAGGGTAAGGGTAAGGGTAAGGGTAAGGGTAAGATTAAGGGTAAAAGCAAGGGTAAGGGTAAGGGTAAGGGTAAGGGTAAGGGTTAGGGTAAGGGTAAAGGTAAGGGTAAGCCTAAGGGTAAAAGCAAGGGTAAGGGTAAGGGTAAGGGTAAGGGTAAGGGTAAGGGTAAGGGTAAGGGTAAGGGTAAGAGTAAGGGTAAGGGTAAGGGTAAGCTTAAGGGTAAAAGCAAGGGTAAGGGTAAGGGTAAGGGTAAGGGTAAGCCTAAGGTAAAAGCAAGGGTAAGGGTAAGGTTAAGGGTAAGGGTAAGGGTAAGCTTAAGGGTAAAAGCAAGGGTAAGGGTAAGGGTAAGGGTAAGGGTAAGGGTAAGCTTAAGGGTAAAAGCAAGGGTAAGGGTAAGGGTGAGGGTAAGGGTAAGGGTAATGGTAAGGGTAAAGGTAAGGGTAAGCCTAAGAGTAAAAGCAAGGGTAAGGGTAAGGGTAAGGGTAAGGGTAAGGGTAAGGGTAAGGGTAAGGGTAAGCTTAAGGTAAAAGCAAGGGTAAGGATAAGGGTAAGGGTAAGGGTAAGGGTAAGGGTAAGGGTAAGGGTAAGGGTAAGGGTAAGCTTAAGGTCAAAAGCAAGGGTAAGGGTAAGGGTAAGGGTAAGTGTAAGGGTAAGGGTAAGGGTAAGGGTAAGGGTAAGGGTAAGCTTAAGGGTAAAAGCAAGGGTAAGGGTTAGGGTAAGGGTAAGGGTAAGGGTAAGGGTAAGGGTAAGCTTAAGGGTAAAAGCAAGGGTAAGGGTAAGTGTAAAGGTAAGGGTAAGGGTAAGGGTAAGGGTAAGGGTAAAGGTAAGGGTAAGCCTAAGGGTAAAAGCAAGGGTAAGGGTAAGGGTAAGGGTAAGGGTAAGGGTAAGGATAAGGGTAAGGGTAAGGGTAAGGGTAAGGGTAAGGGTAAGGGTAAGGGTAAGGGTAAGCTTAAGGGTATAAGCAAGGGTAAGGGTAAGGGTAAGGGTGAGGGTAAGGGTAAGGGTAAGGGTAAGGGTAAGCTTAAGGGTAAAAGCAAGGGTAAGAGAAGGGTAAGGGTAAGGGTAAGGGTAAGGGGTAAGGGTAAGCTTAAGGGTAAAAGCAAGGGTAAGGGTAAGGGTAAGGGTAAGGGTAAGGGTAAGGGTAAGGGTAAGGGTAAGGGTAAGGGTAAGGGTAAGGGTGAAGGTAAGGTTAAGCCTAAGGGTAAAAGCAAGGGTAAGGTTAAGGGTAAGGGTAGGGTAAGGGTAAGGGTAAGGGTAATGGTAAGGGTAAGGGTAAGGGTAAGGGTAAGGGTAAGGGTAAGGGTAAGGGTAAGGGTAAGGGTAAGGGTAAGGGTAAGCTTAAGGGTAAAAGCAAGGGTAAGGGTAAGGGTAAGCCTAAGGGTAAAAGCAAGGGTAAGGGTAAGGGTAAGGGTAAGGGTAAGGGTAAGCTTAAGGATAAAAGCAAGGGTAAGGGTAAGGGTAAGGGTAAGGGTAAGGGAAAGGGTAAGGGTAAGGGTAAGCTTAAGGGTAAAAGCAAGGGTAAGGGTAAGGGTAAGGGTAAGGGTAAGGGTAAGGGTAAGGGTAAGGGTAAGGGTAAGGGTAAAGGTAAGGGTAAACCTAAGGGTCAAAGCAAGGGTAAGGGTAAGGTAAGGGTAAGGGTAAGGGTAAGGGTAAGGGTAAGGGTAAGTGTAAGCTTAAGGGTAAAAGCAAGGTAGGGTAAGGGTAAGGGTAAGGGTAAGGGTAAGGGTAAGGGTAAGGTAAGGTAAGGTAAGGGTAAGGGTAAGGGTAAGGGTAAGGGTAAGGGTAAGCGTAAGCTTAAGGGTAAGGGTAAGGGTAAGGGTAAGGGTAAGGGTAAGCCTAAGGGTAAAAGCAAGGGTAAGTGTAAGGGTAAGGGTAAGGGTAAGGGTAAGCTTAAGGGTAAAAGCAAGGGTAAGGGTAAGGGTAAGGGTAAGGGTAAGGGTAAGGGTAAGCTTAAGGGTAAAAGCAAGGGTAAGGGTAAGGGTAAGGGTAAGGGTAAGGGTAAGGCTAAAGGTAAGGGTAAGCCCTAAGGGTAAAAGCAAGGGTAAGGGTAAGGGTAAGGGTAAGGGTAAGGGTAAGGGTAAGGGTAAGGGTAAGGGTAAGGGTAAGGGTAAGGGTAGGGGTAAGGGTAAGGGTAAAGGTAAGGGTAAGCCTAAGGGTAAAAGCAAGGGTAAGGGTAAGGGTAAGGGTAAGGGTAAGAGTAAGGGTAAGGGTAAGGGTAAGGGTAAGCTTAAGGGTAAAAGCAAGGGTAAGGGTAAGGGTAAGGGTAAGGGTAAGGGTAAGGGTAAGGGTAAGGGTAAGGGTAAGGGTAAGGGTAAGGGTAAGGGTAAGGGTAAGCTTAAGGGTAAAAGCAAGGGTAAGGGTAAGGGTAAGGGTAAGGGTAAGGGTAAGGGTAAGGGTAAGGGTAAGGGTAAGGGTAAGGGTAAGGGTAAGGGTAAGGGTAAGGGTAAGGGTAAGGGTAAGGGTAAGCTTAAGGGTAAAAGCAAGGGTGAGGGTAAGGGTAAGGGTAAGGGTAAGGGTAAGGGTAATGGTAAGGGTAAAGGTAAGGGTAAGCCTAAGGGTAAAAGCAAGGGTAAGGGTAAGGGTAAGGGTAAGGGTAAGGGTAAGGTTAAGGGTAAGGGTTAGGGTAAGGGTAAGGGTAAGGGTAAGGGTAAGCTTAAGGGTAAAAGCAAGGGTAAGGGTAAGGGTAAGGGTAAGGGTAAGGGGTAAGGGTAAGGGTAAGGGTAAGGGGTAAGCTTAAGGGTAAGGGTAAGGGTAAGGGTAAGGGTAAGGGTAAGGGTAAGCTAAAGGGTAAAAGCAAGGGTGAGGGTAAGGGTAAGGGTAAGGGTAAGGGTAAGGGTAAGGGTAAGCTTAAGGGTAAAAGCAAGGGTAAGGGTAAGGGTAAGGGTAAGGGTAAGGGTAAGGGTAAGGGTAAGGGTAAGCTTACCCTAACCCTTACCCTTACCCTTACCCTTACCCTTACCCTTACCCTTACCCTTACCCTTACCCTTACCCTTACCCTTACCCTTGCTTTTACCTTAAGCTTACCCTTACCCTTACCCTTACCCTTACCCTTACCCTTGCTTTTACCCTTAAGCTTACCCTTACCCTTACCCTTACCCTTAAGCTTACCCTTACCCTTACCCTAACCCTTACCCTTACCCTTACCCTTACCCTTACCCTTACCCTTACCCTTACCCTTGCTTTTACCCTTAAGCTTACCCTTACCCCCTTACCCTTACCCTTACCCTTGCTTTTACCCTTAAGCTTACCCTTACCCTTACCCTTACCCTTACCCTAAGCTTACCCTACCCTTACCCTTACCCTTAACCCTTACCCTTGCTTTTACCCTTAAGCTTACCCTTACCCTTACCCTTACCCTTAAGCTTACCCTTACCCTTACCCTTACCCTTACCCTTACCCTTGCTTTTACCCTTAAGCTTACCCTTACCCTTACCCTTACCCTTACCCTTAAGCTTACCCTTACCCTTACCCGTACCCTTACCCTTACCCTTACCCTTACCCTTACCCTTACCCTTGCTTTTACCCTTACAGCTTACCCTTACCCTTACCCTTACCCTTGCTTTTACCCTTAAGCTTACCCTTACCCTTACCCTTACCCTTACCCTTAAGCTTACCCTTACCCTTACCCTTTACCCTTACCCTTACCCTTACCCTTACCCTTACCCTTACCCTTACCCTTACCCTTACCCTTACCCTTACCCTTGCTTTTACCCTTAAGCTTACCCTTACCCTTACCCTTACCCTTACCCTTACCCTTACCCTTACTCTTACCCTTGCTTTTACCCTTAGGCTTACCCTTACCCTTTACCCTTACCCTTACCCTTACCTTACCTCTACCCTTACCCTTACCCTTGCTTTTACCCTTAGCTTACCCTTACCCTTACCCTTACCCTTACCCTTACCCTTACCCTTACCCTTACCCTTGCTTTTACCCTTAAGCTTACCCTTACCCCTTACCCTTACCCTTACCCCCCTTACCCTTGCTTTTACCCTTAGGCTTACCCTTACCCTTACCCTTACCCCTTACCCTTGCTTTTACCCTTAAGCTTACCCTTTACCCTTACCCTTACCCTTACCCTTACCCTTACCCTTACCCTTACCCTTACCCTTACCCTTACCCTTACCCTTACCTTCTTACCCTTACCCTTACCCTTACCCCTTACCCTTACCTCTTACCCTTACCCTTGCTTTTACCCTTAGGCTTACCCTTACCTTTACCCTTACCCTTACCCTTACCCTTACCTTCCTTGCTTTTACCCTTAAGCTTACCCCTTACCCTTACCCTTACCCTTACCCTTACCCTTACCCTTACCCTTGCTTTTACCCTTAAGCTTACCCTTACCCTTACCCTTACCCTTACCCTTACCCTTACCCTTACCCTTACCCTTACCCTTACCCTCACCCTTGCTTTTACCCTTAAGCTTACCCTTACCCTTACCCTTACCCTTACCCTTACCCTTACCCTTGCTTTTACCCTTAAGCTTACCCTTACCCTTACCCTTACCCTTACCCTTACCCTTACCCTTGCTTTTTACCCTTAGGCTTACCCTTACCCTTACCCTTACCTTTACCCTTGCTTTTACCCTTAAGCTTACCCTTACCCTTACCCTTCCCTTACCCTTGCTTTTTACCCTTAGGCTTACCCTTACCCTTACCCTTACCCTTACCCTTGCTTTTACCCTTAGCTTACCCTTACCCTTACCCTTACCCTTACCCCTACCCTTACCCTTGCTTTTACCCTTAAGCTTACCCTTACCCTTACCCTTACCCTTACCCTTACCCTTGCTTTTACCCTTACCCTTACCCTTACCCTTGCTTTTACCCTTAAGCTTACCCTTACACTTACCCTTACCCTTACCCTTACCCTTACCGTTACCCTTACCCTTACCCTAACCCTTACCCTTACCCTTGCTTTTACCCTTAGGCTTACGCTAACCTTTACCCTTACCCTTACCCTCACCCTTACCCTTACCCTTACCCTTACCCTTACCCTTACCCTTACCCTTACCCTTACCCTTACCCTTACCCTTACCCTTACCCTTACCCTTACCCTTACCCTTGCTTTACCCTTAAGCTTACCCTTACCCTTACCCTTACCCTTACCCTTACCCTTACCCTTGCTTTTACCCTTAAGCTTACCCTTACCCTTACCCTTACCCTTACCCTCACCCTCACCCTTACCCTTACCCTTACCCTTGCTTATACCCTTAAGCTTACCCTTACCCTTACCCTTACCCTTACCCTTACCCTTACCCTTACCCTTACCCTTACCCTTGCTTTTACCCTTAGGCTTACCCTTACCTTTACCCTTACCCTTACCCTTACCCTTACCCTTACCCTTACCCTTACCCTTACCCTTACCCTTACCCTTACCCTTGCTTTTACCCTTAAGCTTACCCTTACCCTTACCCTTACCCTTACCCTTACCCTTACCCTTACCCTTACCCTTGCTTTTACCCTTAAGCTTACCCTTACCCTTACCCTTACCCTTACCCTTGCTTTTACCCTTAGGCTTACCCTTCCCTTTACCCTTACCCTTACCCTTACCCTTACCCTTACCCTTACCCTTACCCTTACCCTTACCCTTACCCTTGCTTTTACCCTTAAGCTTACCCTTACCCTTACCCTTACCCTTACCCTTACCCTAACCCTTACCCTTGCTTTTACCCTTTAGCTTACCCTTACCCTTACCCTTACCCTTACCCTTACCCTTACCCTTACCCTTACCCTTACCCTTACCCTTACCCTTACCCTTACCCTTGCTTTTACCCTTAAGCTTACCCTTACCCTTACCCTTACCCTTACCCTTACCCTTACCCTTACCCTTACCCTTGCTTTTACCCTTAAGCTTACCCTTACCCTTACCCTTACCCTTACCCTTACCCTTGCTTTTACCCTTAGGCTTACCCTTACCTTTACCCTTACCCTTACCCTTACCCTTACACTTACCCTTACCCTTACCATTACCCTTACCCTTGCTTTTACCCTTAAGCCTACCCTTACCCTTACCCTTACCCTTACCCTTACCCTTACCCTTGCTTTTACCCTTAAGCTTACCCTTACCCTTACCCTTACCCTTACCCTTACCCTTGCTTTTACCCTTAGGCTTACCCTTACCCTTACCCTTACCCTTACCCTTGCTTTTACCCTTAAGCTTACCCTTACCCTTACCCTTACTCTTACCCTTACCCTTACCCTTACCCTTACCCTTACCCTTACCCTTACCCTTACCCTTACCCTTGCTTTTACCCTTAGGCTTACCCTTACCTTTGCCCTTACCCTAACCCTTACCCTTACCCTTACCCTTACCCTTACCCTTGCTTTTACCCCTAAGCTTACCCTTACTCTTACCCTTACCCTTACCCTTACCCTTACCCTTACCCTTGCTTTTACCCTTAAGCTTACCCTTACCCTTACCCTTACCCTTACCCTTACCCTTACCCTTACCCTTACCCTTTCCCTTGCTTTTACCCTTAAGCTTACCCTTACCCTTACCCTTACCCTTACCCTTACCCTTACCCTTACCCTTACCCTTTCCCTTGCTTTTACCCTTAAGCTTACCCTTACCCTTACCCTTACCCTTACCCTTACCCTTACCCTTACCCTTACCCTTACCTTTACCCTTACCCTTACCCTTACCCTTACCCTTACCCTTACCCTCACCCTTACCCTTACCCTTGCTTTTACCCTTAAGCTTACCCTCACCCTTACCCTTACCCTTACCCTTACCCTTACCCTTACCCTTACCCTTACCCTTACCCTTACCCTTACCCTTGCTTTTACCCTTAAGCTTACCCTTACCCTTACCCTTACCCTTACCCTTACCCTTACCCTTACCCTTACCCTTGATTTTACCCTTAGGCTTACCCTTACCTTTACCCTTACCCTTACCCTTACCCTTACCCTTACCCTTACCCTTACCCTTGCTTTTACCCTTAAGCTTACCCTTACCCTTACCCTTACCCTTACCCTTACCCTTACCCTTGCTTTTACCCTTAAGCTTACCCTTACCCTTACCCTTACCCTTACCCTTACCCTTGCTTTTACCCTTAGGCTTACCCTTACCCTTACCCTTACCCTTACCCTTGCTTTTACCCTTAAGCTTACCCTTACCCTTACCCTTACCCTTACCCTTACTCTAACCCTTACCCTTACCCTTACCCTTACCCTTACCCTTACCCTTACCCTTACCCTTACCCTTACCCTTACCCTTGCTTTTACCCTTAGGCTTACCCTTACCTTTACCCTTACCCTAACCCTTACCCTTACCCTTACCCTTACCCTTACCCTTACCCTTACCCTTGCTTTTACCCTTAAGCTTACCCTTACCCTTACCCTTACCCTTACCCTTACCCTTACCCTTACCCTTACCCTTACCCTTACCCTTACCCTTACCCTTACCCTTGCTCTTCCCCTCAAGCTTACCCTTACCCTTACCCTTACCCTTACCCTTACCCTTACCCTTATCCTTGCTTTTACCCTTAGGCTTACCCTTACCTTTACCCTTACCCTCACCCTTACCCTTACCCTTACCCTTGCTTTTACCCTTAAGCTTACCCTTACCCTTACCCTAACCCTTACCCTTAAGCTTACCCTTACCCTTACCCTTACCCTTACCCTTACCCTTACCCTTACCCTTACCCTTACCCTTACCCTTGCTTTTACCCTTAAGCTCACCCTTACCCTTACCCTTACCCTTACCCTTGCTTTTACCCTTAAACTTACCCTTACCCTCACCCTTAAGCTTTCCCTTACCCTTACCCTTACCCTTACCCTTACCCTTACCCTTACCCTTACCCTTACCCTTGCTTTTACCCTTAAGCTTACCCTTACCCTTACCCTTACCCTTACCCTTAAGCTTACCCTTACCCTTACCCTTACCCTTACCCTCACCCTTACCCTTACCCTTGCTATTACCCTTAAGCTTACCCTTACCCTTACCCTTACCCTTACCCTTAAGCTTAACCTTACCCTTACCCTTACCCTTACCCTTACCCTTACCCTTGCTTTTACCCTTAAGCTTACCCTTACCCTTACCCTTACCCTTACCCTTAAGCTTACCCTTACCCTTACCCTTACCCTTACCATTGCCCTTACCCTTGCTTTTTCCCTTAAGCTTACCCTTACCCTTACCCTTACCCTTGCTTTTACCCTTAAGCTTACCCTTACCCTTACCCTTACCCTTAAGCTTACCCTTACCCTCACCCTTACCCTTACCCTTACCCTTACCCTTACCCTTACCCTTGCTTTTACCCTTAAGCTTACCCTTACCCTTACCCTTAACCTTACCCTTACCCTTACCCTTACCCTTACCCTTACACTTGCTCTAACCCTTAGGCTTACCCTTACCTTTACCCTTACCCTTACCCTTACCCCTACCCTTACCCTTACCCTTACCTTTACCCTTACCCTTGCTTTTACCCTTAAGCTTACCCTTACCCTTACCCTTACCCTAACCCTTACCCTTACTCTTGCTTTTACCCTTAAGCTTACACTTACCCTTACCCTTACCCTTACCCTTACCCTTGCTTTTACCCTTAGGCTTACCCTTACCCTTTCCCTTACCCTTACCCTTGCTTTTACCCTTAAGCTTACCCTTACCCTTACCCTTACACTTACCCTTACCCTTACCCTTACCCTTACCCTTACCCTTACCCTTACCCTTACCCTTACCCTTACCCTTACCCTTACCCTTACCCTAACCCTTACCCTTACCCTTACCCTTACCCTTACCCTTGCTTTTACCCTTAGGCTTACCCTTACCTTTACCCTTACCCTTACCCTTACCTTTACCCTTACCCTTACCCTTACCCTTACCCTTGCTTTTACCCTTAAGCTTACCCTTACCCTTACCCTTACCCTTACCCTTACCCTTACCCTTACCCTTGCTTTTACCCTTAAGCTTACCCTTACCCTTACCCTTACCCTTACCCTTACCCTTACCCTTACCCTTACCCTTACCCTTACCCTTACCCTCACCCTTGCTTTTACCCTTAAGCTTACCCTTACCCTTACCCTTACCCTTGCTTTTACCCTTAGGCTTACCCTTACCCTTACCTAAGCTTACCCTTACCCTTACCCTTACCCTTACCCTTGCTTTTACCCTTAGGCTTACCCTTACCTTTACCCTTACCCTTACCCTTACCCTTACCCTTACCCTTACCCTTACCCTTGCTTTTACCCTTAAGCTTACCCTTACCCTTACCCTTACCCTTACCCTTACCCTTACCCTTACCCTTACCCTTACCCTTGCTTTTACCCTTAAGCTTACCCTTACCCTTACCCTTACCCTTACCCTTACCCTTGCTTTTACCCTTAGGCTTACCCTTACCCTTACCCTTACCCTTACCCTTGCTTTTACCCTTAAGCTTACCCTTATCCTTACCCTTACCCTTACCCTTACCCTTACCCTCACCCTTACCCTTACCCTTACCCTTACCCTTACCCTTACCCTTACCCTTACCCTTACACTTACCCTTGCTTTTACCCTTAGGCTTACCCTTACCTTTTCCCTTACCCTTACCCTTACCCTTACCCTTACCCTTGCTTTTACCCTTAAGCTTACCCTTACCCTTACCCTTACCCTTACCCTTACCCTTACCCTTACCCTTACCCTTACCCTTACCCTTACCCTTACCCTTACCCTTACCCTTACCCTTGCTTTTACCCTTAAGCTTACCCTTACCCTTACCCTTACCCTTACCCTTACCCTTACCCTTACCCTTACCCTTACCCTTACCCTCACCCTTGCTTTTACCCTTAAGCTTACCCTTACCCTTACCCTTACCCTTACCCTTACCCTTACCCTTGCTTTTACCCTTAAGCTTACCCTTACCCTTACCCTTACCCTTACCCTTACCCTTGCTTTTACCCTTAGGCTTACCCTTACCCTTACCCTTACCCTTACCCTTGCTTTTACCCTTAAGCTTACCCTTACCCTTACCCTTACCCTTACCCTTACCCTTACCCTTACCCTTGCTTTTACCCTTAAGCTTACCCTTACCCTTACCCTTACCCTTACCCTTACCCTTACCCTTACCCTTACCCTTACCCTTACCCTTACCCTTACCCTTACCCTTGCTTTTCCCCTCAAGCTTACCCTTACCCTTACCCTTACCCTTACCCTTACCCTTACCCTTACCCTTACCCTTACCCTTACCCTTACCCTTATCCTTGCTTTTACCCTTACCCTCACCCTTACCCTTACCCTTACCCTTGCTTTTACCCTTAAGCTTACCCTTACCCTTACCCTTACCCTTACCCTTAAGCTTACCCTTACCCTTACCCTTACCCTTACCCTTACCCTTACCCTTACCCTTACCCTTACCCTTACCCTTACCCTTGCTTTTACCCTTAAGCTCACCCTTACCCTTACCCTTACCCTTACCCTTGCTTTTACCCTTAAACTTACCCTTACCCTTACCCTTACCCTTACCCTTAAGCTTTCCCTTACCCTTACCCTTACACTTACCCTTACCCTTACCCTTACCCTTACCCTTACCCTTACCCTTGCTTTTACCCTTAAGCTTACCCTTACCCTTACCCTTACCCTTACCCTTAAGCTTACCCTTACCCTTACCCTTACCCTTACCCTCACCCTTACCCTTACCCTTGCTATTACCCTTAAGCTTACCCTTACCCTTACCCTTACCCTTACCCTTAAGCTTAACCTTACCCTTACCCTTACCCTTACCCTTACCCTTACCCTTGCTTTTACCCTTAAGCTTACCCTTACCCTTACCCTTACCCTTACCCTTAAGCTTACCCTTACCCTTACCCTTACCCTTACCATTACCCTTACCCTTGCTTTTACCCTTAAGCTTACCCTTACCCTTACCCTTACCCTTGCTTTTACCCTTAAGCTTACCCTTACCCTTACCCTTACCCTTAAGCTTACCCTTACCCTTACCCTTACCCTTACCCTTACCCTTACCCTTACCCTTACCCTTACCCTTGCTTTTACCCTTAAGCTTACCCTTACCCTTACCCTTAACCTTACCCTTACCCTTACCCTTACCCTTACCCTTACACTTGCTCTAACCCTTAGGCTTACCCTTACCTTTACCCTTACCCTTACCCTTACCCCTACCCTTACCCTTACCCTTACCTTTACCCTTACCCTTGCTTTTACCCTTAAGCTTACCCTTACCCTTACCCTTACCCTAACCCTTACCCTTACTCTTGCTTTTACCCTTAAGCTTACACTTTCCCTTACCCTTACCCTTACCCTTACCCTTGCTTTTACCCTTAGGCTTACCCTTACCCTTTCCCTTACCCTTACCCTTGCTTTTACCCTTAAGCTTACCCTTACCCTTACCCTTACACTTACCCTTACCCTTACCCTTACCCTTACCCTTACCCTTACCCTTACCCTTACCCTTACCCTTACCCTTACCCTTACCCTTACCCTAACCCTTACCCTTACCCTTACCCTTACCCTTACCCTTGCTTTTACCCTTAGGCTTACCCTTACCTTTACCCTTACCCTTACCCTTACCCTTACCCTTACCCTTACCCTTACCCTTGCTTTTACCCTTAAGCTTACCCTTACCCTTACCCTTACCCTTACCCTTACCCTTACCCTTACCCTTACCCTTACCCTTGCTTTTACCCTTAAGCTTACCCTTACCCTTACCCTTACCCTTACCCTTACCCTTACCCTTACCCTTACCCTTACCCTCACCCTTGCTTTTACCCTTAAGCTTACCCTTACCCTTACCCTTACCCTTGCTTTTACCCTTAGGCTTACCCTTACCCTTACCTAAGCTTACCCTTACCCTTACCCTTACCCTTACCCTTGCTTTTACCCTTAGGCTTACCCTTACCTTTACCCTTACCCTTACCCTTACCCTTACCCTTACCCTTACCCTTGCTTTTACCCTTAAGCTTACCCTTACCCTTACCCTTACCCTTACCCTTACCCTTACCCTTACCCTTACCCTTGCTTTTACCCTTAAGCTTACCCTTACCCTTACCCTTACCCTTACCCTTACCCTTGCTTTTAACCTTAGGCTTACCCTTACCCTTACCCTTACCCTTACCCTTGCTTTTACCCTTAAGCTTACCCTTATCCTTACCCTTACCCTTACCCTTGCTTTTACCCTTAGGCTTACCCTTACCTTTACCCTTACCCTTACCCTTACCCTTACCCTTACCCTTACCCTTGCTTTTACCCTTAAGCTTACCCTTACCCTTACCCTCACCCTTACCCTTACCCTTACCCTTACCCTTACCCTTACCCTTACCCTTACCCTTACCCTTACCCTTACCCTTACCCTTACCCTTACACTTACCCTTGCTTTTACCCTTAGGCTTACCCTTACCTTTACCCTTACCCTTACCCTTACCCTTACCCTTACCCTTGCTTTTACCCTTAAGCTTACCCTTACCCTTACCCTTACCCTTACCCTTACCCTTACCCTTACCCTTACCCTTACCCTTACCCTTACCCTTACCCTTACCCTTGCTTTTACCCTTAAGCTTACCCTTACCCTTACCCTTACCCTTACCCTTACCCTTACCCTTACCCTTACCCTCACCCTTGCTTTTACCCTTAAGCTTACCCTTACCCTTACCCTTACCCTTACCCTTACCCTTACCCTTGCTTTTACCCTTAAGCTTACCCTTACCCTTACCCTTACCCTTACCCTTACCCTTGCTTTTACCCTTAGGCTTACCCTTACCCTTACCCTTACCCTTACCCTTGCTTTTACCCTTAAGCTTACCCTTACCCTTACCGTTACCCTTACTCTTACCCTTACCCTTACCCTTACCCTTACCCTTGCTTTTACCCTTAGGCTTACCC
>CAUEHS010001025.1:0-42486 GCA_958510865.1 Myrrha octodecimguttata
AGCTTAAGGGTAAAAGCAAGGGTAAGGGTAAGGGTAAGGGTAAGGGTAATGGTAAGGGTAAGGGTAAGGGTAAGCTTAAGGGTAAAAGCAAGGGTAAGGGTAAGGGTAAGGGTAAGGGTAAGGGTAAGGGTAAGGGTAAGGGTAAGGGTAAGGGTAAGGGAAAGGGAAAGGGTAAGGGTAAGGGTAAGGGTAAGGGTAAGGGTAAGCTTAAGGGTAAAAGCAAGGGTAAGGGTAAGGGTAAGGGTAAGGGTAAGGGTAAGGGTAAGTGTAAGGGTAAGGGTAAGGGTAAGGGTAAGGGTAAGGGTAAGGGTAAAGGTGAGGGTAAGCCTAAGGGTAAAAGCAAGGGTAAGGGTAAGGGTAAGGGTAAGGGTAAGGGTAAGGTTAAGGGTAAGGGTAAGGGTAAGGGTAAGCTTAAGGGTAAATGCAAGGGTAAGGGTAAGGGTAAGGGTAAGGGTAAGGGTAAGGGTAAGGGTAAGGGTAAGGGTAAGGGTAAGGGTAAGGGTAAGGGTAAGGGTAAGGGTAAGGGTAAGGGTAAGCTTAAGGGTAAAAGCAAGGGTAAGGGTAAGCCTAAGGGTAAAAGCAAAGGTAAGGGTAAGGGTAAGGGTAAAGGTAAGGGTAAGCCTAAGGGTAAAAGCAAAGGTAAGGGTAAGGGTAAGGGTAAGGGTAAGGGTAAGGGTAAGGGTAAGGGTAAGGGTAAGGGTAGGCTTAAGGGTAAAAGCAAGGGTAAGGGTAAGGGTAAGGGTAAGGGTAAGGGTAAGGGTAAGGGTAAGGGTAAGGGTAAGGGTAAAGGTAAGGGTAAGCCTAAGGGTAAAAGCAAGGGTAAGGGTAAGGGTAAGGGTAAGGGTAAGGGTAAGGGTAAGGGTAAGGGTAAGGGTAAGGGTAAGGGTGAGGGTAAGCTTAAGGGTAAAAGCAAGGGTAAGGGTAAGGGTAAGGGTAAGGGTAATGGTAAGGGTAAGGGTAAGGGTAAGCTTAAGGGTAAAAGCAAGGGTAAGGGTAAGGGTAAGGGTAAGGGTAAGGGTAAGGGTAAGGGTAAGGGTAAGGGTAAGGATAAGGGAAAGGGAAAGGGTAAGGGTAAGGGTAAGGGTAAGGGTAAGGGTAAGCTTAAGGGTAAAAGCAAGGGTAAGGGTAAGGGTAAGGGTAAGGGTAAGGGTAAGGGTAAGTGTAAGGGTAAGGGTAAGGGTAAGGGTAAGGGTAAGGGTAAGGGTAAAGGTGAGGGTAAGCCTAAGGGTAAAAGCAAGGGTAAGGGTAAGGGTAAGGGTAAGGGTAAGGGTAAGGTTAAGGGTAAGGGTAAGGGTAAGGGTAAGCTTAAGGGTAAATGCAAGGGTAAGGGTAAGGGTAAGGGTAAGGGTAAGGGTAAGGTTAAGGGTAAGGGTAAGGGTAAGGGTAAGGGTAAGGGTAAGGGTAAGGGTAAGGGTAAGCTTAAGGGTAAAAGCAAGGGTAAGGGTAAGCCTAAGGGTAAAAGCAAAGGTAAGGGTAAGGGTAAGGGTAAAGGTAAGGGTAAGCCTAAGGGTAAAAGCAAAGGTAAGGGTAAGGGTAAGGGTAAGGGTAAGGGTAAGGGTAAGGGTAAGGGTAAGGGTAAGGGTAGGCTTAAGGGTAAAAGCAAGGGTAAGGGTAAGGGTAAGGGTAAGGGTAAGGGTAAGGGTAAGGGTAAGGGTAAGGGTAAGCTTAAGGGTAAGGGTAAGGGTAAGGGTAAGGGTAAGCTTAAGGGTAAAAGCAAGGGTAAGGGTAAGGGTAAGGGTAAGGGTAAGGGTAAGGGTAAGGGTAAGGGTAAGGGTAAGCTTAAGGGTAAAAGCAAGGGTAAGGGTAAGGGTAAGGGTAAGGGTAAGAGTAAGGGTAAGGGTAAGGGTAAGGGTAAGGGTAAGGGTAAGGGTAAGGGTAAGGGTAAGGGTAAGGGTAAGGGTAAGGGTAAGGGTAAGGGTAGACTTAAGGGTGAAAGCAAGGGTAGGGGTAAGGGTAAGGGTAAGGGTAAGGGTAAGGGTAAGGGTAAGGGTAAGGGTAAGGGTAAGGGTAAAGGTAAGGGTAAGCCTAAGGGTAAAAGCAAGGGTAAGGGTAAGGGTAAGAGTAAGGGTAAGGGTAAGGGTAAGGGTAAGGGTAAGGGTAAGGGTAAGGGTAAGGGTAAGGGTAAGGGTAAGGGTAAGGGTAAGGGTAAGCTTAAGGGTAAAAGCAAGGGTAAGGGTAAGGGTAAGGGTAAGGGTAAGGGTAAGGGTAAGGGTAAGCTTAAGGGTAAAAGCTAGGGTAAGGCTTAAGAGTAAGGGTAAGGGTAAGGGTAAGGGTAAGGGTAAGGGTAAGGGTAAGGGTAAGCTTAAGGGTAAAAGCAAGGGTAAGGGTAAGGGTAAGGGTAAGGGTAAGGGTAAGGGTAAGGGTAAAGGTAAGGGTAAGCCTTAGGGTAAAATCAAGGGTAAGGGTAAGGGTAAGGGTAAGGGTAAGGGTAAGGGTAAGGGTAGGGGTGAGGGTAAGCTTAAGGGTAAAAGCAAGGGTAAGGGTAAGGGTAAGGGTAAGGGTTAGGGTAAGTGTAAGGGTAAGGGTAAGGGTAAGCTCAAGGGTAAAAGCAAGGGTAAGGGTAAGGGTAAGGGTAAGGGTAAGGTTAAGGGTAAATGTAAGGGTAAGGGTAAGGGTAAGGGTAAGGGTAAGGGTAAGCTTAAGGGTAAAAGCAAGGGTAAGGGTAAGGGTAAGGGTAAGGGTAAGGGTAAGGGTAAGGGTAAGGGTAAAGGTAAGGGTAAGCCTAAGGGTAAAAGCAAGGGTAAGGGTAAGGGTAAGGGTAAGGGTAAGGGTAAGGGTAAGGGTAAGGGTAAGGGTAAGGGTAAGGGTAAGGGTAAGGGTAAGGGTAAGGGTAAGCTTAAGGGTAAAAGCAAGGGTAAGGGTAAGGGTAAGGGTAAGGGTAAGGGTAAGGGTAAGGGTAAGGGTAAGGGTAAGGGTAAGGGTAAGCTTAAGGGTAAAAGCAAGGGTAAGGGTAAGGGTAAGGGTAAGGGTAAGGGTAAGGGTAAGGGTAAGCTTAAGGGTAAAAGCAAGGGTAAGGGTAAGGTTAAGGTAAGGGTAAGGGTAAGGGTAAGGGTAAGGGTAAGGGTAAGGGTAAGGGTAAGGGTAACCTTAAGGGTAAAAGCAAGGGTAAGGGTAAGGGTAAGCTTAAAAGTAAAAGCAAGGGTAAGGGTAAGGGTAAAGGTAAGGGTAAGGGTAAGGGTAAGGGTAGGGGTAAGGGTAAGCTTAAGGGTAAAAGCAAGGGTAAGGGTAAGGGTAAGGGTAAGGGTAAGGGTAAGGGTAAGGGTAAGGGCAAGGGTAAAGGTAAGGGTAAGCCTAAGGGTAAAAGCAAGGGTAAGGGTAAGGGTAAGGGTAAGGGTCAGGGTAGGGGTAAGGGTAAGGGTAAGGGTAAGCTTAAGGGTAAAAGCAAGGGTAAGGGTAAGGGTAAGTGTAAGGGTAAGGGTAAGGGTAAGGGTAAGGGTAAGGGTAAGCTTAAGGGTAAGGGTAAGGGTAAGGGTAAGGGTAAGCTTAAGGGTAAAAGCAAGGGTAAGGGTAAGGGTAAGGGTAAGGGTAAGGGTAAGGGTAAGGGTAAGGGTAAGGGTAAGGGTAAGGGTAAGCTTAAGGGTAAAAGCAAGGGTAAGGGTAAGGGTAAGGGTAAGGGTAAGGGTAAGGGTAAGGGTAAGGGTAAGGGTAAGCTTAAGGGTAAAAGCAAGGGTAAGGGTAAGGGTAAGGGTAAGGGTAAGGGTAAGGGTAAGGGTAAGGGTAAAGGTAAGGGTAAGCCAAAGGGTAAAAGCAAGGGTAAGGGTAAGGGTAAGGGTAAGGGTAAGGGTAAGGGTAAGGGTAAGGGTAAGGGTAAGGGTAAGGGTAAGCTTAAGGGTAAAAGCAAGGGTAAGGGTAAGGGTAAGGGTAAGGGTTAGGGTAAGGGTAAGGGTAAGGGTAAGCTTAAGGGTAAAAGCAAGGGTAAGGGTAAGGGTAAGGGAAAGGGTAAGGGTAAGGGTAAGGGTAAGCTTGAGGGTAAAAGCAAGGGTAAGGGTGAGAATAAGAATGAGGGTAAGGGTAAGGGTAAGGGTAAGGGTAAGAGTAAGGGTAAAGGTAAGGGTAAGGGTTAGGGTAAGGGTAAGGGTAAGGGTAAGGGTAAGGGTAAGGGTAAGGGTAACGGTAAGGGTAAGGGTAAGGGTAAGCTTAAGGGTAAAAGCAAGGGTAAGGGTAAGGGTAAGGGTAAGGGTAAGGGTAAAGGTGAGGGAAAGCCTAAGGGTAAAAGCAAGGGTAAGGGTAAGGGTAAGGGAAAGGGTAAGGGTAAGGGTAAGGGTAAGCTTGAGGGTAAAAGCAAGGGTAAGGGTGAGAATAAGAATGAGGGTAAGGGTAAGGGTAAGGGTAAGGGTAAGAGTAAGGGTAAAGGTAAGGGTAAGGGTTAGGGTAAGGGTAAGGGTAAGGGTAAGGGTAAGGGTAAGGGTAAGGGTAACGGTAAGGGTAAGGGTAAGGGTAAGCTTAAGGGTAAAAGCAAGGGTAAGGGTAAGGGTAAGGGTAAGGGTAAGGGTAAAGGTGAGGGAAAGCCTAAGGGTAAAAGCAAGGGTAAGGGTAAGGGTAAGGGTAAGGGTAAGGGTAAGGGTAAGGGTAAGGGTAAGGGTAAGGGTAAGGGTAAGGGTGAGGGTAAGGGTAAGGGTAAGGGTAAGGGTAAGGGTAAGGGTAAGGGTAAGGGTAAGGGTAGGGGTAAGGGTAAGCTTAAGGGTAAAAGCAAGGGTAAGGGTAAGGGTAAGGGTAAGGGTAAGGGTAAGGGTAAGCTTGAGGGTAAAAGCAAGGGCAAGGGTAAGGTAAGGGCAAGGGTAAGGGTAAGGGTAAGTGTAAGGGTAAGCTTAAGGGTAAGGGTAAGGGTAAGGGTAAGGGTAAGCTTAAGGGTAAAAGCAAGGGTAAGTGTAAGGGTAAGGGTAAGGGTAAGGGTAAGGGTAAGGGAAAGGGTAAGGGTAAGGGTAAGGGTAAGGGTAAGCTTAAGGGTAAAAGCAAGGGTAAGGGTAAGGGTAAGGGTAAGGGTGAGGGTAAGGGTAAGGGTAAAGGTAAGGGTAAGCCTAAGGGTAAAAGCAAGGGTAAGGGTAAGGGTAAGGGTAAGGGTAAGGGTAAGGGTAAGGGTAAGGGTAAGGGTAAAGGTAAGGGTAAGGGTAAGGGTAAGGGTAAGGGTAAGGGTAAGGGTAAGCTTAAGGGTAAAAGCAAGGGTAAGGGTAAGGGTAAGGGTAAGGGTAAGGGTAAGGGTAAGGGTAAGGGTAAGGGTAAGGGTAAAGGTAAGGGTAAGCTTAGGGGTAAAAGCAAGGGTAAGGGTAAGGGTAAGGGTAAGGGTAAGGGTAAGGGTAAGGGTTAGTGTAAGGGTAAGGGTAAAGGTGAGGGTAAGCCTAAGGGTAAAAGCAAGGGTAAGGGTATGGGTAAGGGTAAGGGTAAGGCTAAGGGTAAGGGTAAGGGTAAGGGTAAGGGTAAGGGTAAGGGTAGGCTTAAGGGTAAAAGCAAGGGTAAGGGTAAGGGTAAGGGTAAGGGTAAGGGTAAGGGTAAGGGTAAGGGTAAGCTTAAGGGTAAGGGTAAGGGTAAGGGTAAGGGTAAGCTTAAGGGTAAAAGCAAGGGTAAGGGTAAGGGTAAGGGTAAGGGTAAGGGTAAGGGTAAGGGTAAGGGTAATCTTAAGGGTAAAAGCAAGGGTAAGGGTAAGGGTAAGGGTAAGGGTAAGAGTAAGGGTAAGGGTAAGGGTAAGGGTAAGGGTAAGGGTAAGGGTAAGGGTAAGCTTAAGGGTAAAAGCAAGGGTAAGGGTAAGGGTAAGGGTAAGGGTAAGGGTAAGGGTAAGGGTAAGGGTAAGGGTAAGGGTAAGGGTAAAGGTAAGGGTAAGCCTAAGTGTAAAAGCAAGGGTAAGGGTAAGGGTAAGGGTAAGAGTGAGGGTAAGGGTAAGGGTAAGGGTAAGGGTAAGGGTAAGGGTAAATGTAAGGGTAAGGGTAAGGGTAATGGTAGGCTTAAGGGTAAAAGCAAGGGTAAGGGTAAGGGTAAGGGTAAGTGTAAGGGTAAGCTTAAGGGTAAAAGCAAGGGTAAGGGTAAGAGTAAGGGTAAGGGTAAGGGTAAGGGTAAGGGTAAGGGTAAGGGTAAGGGTAAGGGTAAGGGTAAGATTAAGGGTAAAAGCAAGGGTAAGGGTAAGGGTAAGGGTAAGGGTAAGGGTAAGGGTAAGGGTAAGGGTAAAGTTAAGGGTAAGCGTAAGGGTAAAAGCAAGGGTAAGGGTAAGGGTAAGGGTAAGGGTAAGGGTAAGGGTAAGGGTAAGGGTAAGGGTGAGGGTAAGGGTAAAGGTAAGGGTAAGCGTAAGGGTAAAAGCAAGGGTAAGGGTAAGGGTAAGGGTAAGGGTGAGGGTAAGGGTAAGGGTAAGGGTAAGGGTAAGGGTAAGGGTAAGGGTAAGGGTAAGGGTAAGGGTAAGGGTAAAGGTAAGGGTAAGCCTAAGGGTAAAATCAAGGGTAAGGGTAAGGGTAAGGGTAAGGGTAAGGGTAAGGGTAAGGGTAGGGGTGAGGGTAAGCTTAAGGGTAAAAGCAAGGGTAAGGGTAAGGGTAAGGGTAAGGGTTAGGGTAAGTGTAAGGGTAAGGGTAAGGGTAAGCTCAAGGGTAAAAGCAAGGGTAAGGGTAAGGGTAAGGGTAAGGGTAAGGTTAAGGGTAAATGTAAGGGTAAGGGTAAGGGTAAGGGTAAGGGTAAGGGTAAGCTTAAGGGTATAAGCAAGGGTAAGGGTAAGGGTAAGGGTAAGGGTAAGGGTAAGGGTAAGGGTAAGGGTAAAGGTAAGGGTAAGCCTAAGGGTAAAAGCAAGGGTAAGGGTAAGGGTAAGGGTAAGGGTAAGGGTAAGGGTAAGGGTAAGGGTAAGGGTAAGGGTAAGGGTAAGGGTAAGGGTAAGCTTAAGGGTAAAAGCAAGGGTAAGGGTAAGGGTAAGGGTAAGGGTAAGGGTAAGGGTAAGGGTAAGGGTAAGGGTAAGGGTAAGGGTAAGGGTAAGGGTAAGCTTAAGGGTAAAAGCAAGGGTAAGGGTAAGGGTAAGGGTAAGGGTAAGGGTAAGGGTAAGGGTAAGCTTAAGGGTAAAAGCAAGGGTAAGGGTAAGGTTAAGGTAAGGGTAAGGGTAAGGGTAAGGGTAAGGGTAAGGGTAAGGGTAAGGGTAAGGGTAACCTTAAGGGTAAAAGCAAGGGTAAGGGTAAGGGTAAGCTTAAAAGTAAAAGCAAGGGTAAGGGTAAGGGTAAAGGTAAGGGTAAGGGTAAGGGTAAGGGTAGGGGTAAGGGTAAGCTTAAGGGTAAAAGCAAGGGTAAGGGTAAGGGTAAGGGTAAGGGTAAGGGTAAGGGTAAGGGTAAGGGCAAGGGTAAAGGTAAGGGTAAGCCTAAGGGTAAAAGCAAGGGTAAGGGTAAGGGTAAGGGTAAGGGTCAGGGTAGGGGTAAGGGTAAGGGTAAGGGTAAGCTTAAGGGTAAAAGCAAGGGTAAGGGTAAGGGTAAGTGTAAGGGTAAGGGTAAGGGTAAGGGTAAGGGTAAGGGTAAGGGTAAGCTTAAGGGTAAGGGTAAGGGTAAGGGTAAGGGTAAGCTTAAGGGTAAAAGCAAGGGTAAGGGTAAGGGTAAGGGTAAGGGTAAGGGTAAGGGTAAGGGTAAGGGTAAGGGTAAGGGTAAGGGTAAGCTTAAGGGTAAAAGCAAGGGTAAGGGTAAGGGTAAGGGTAAGGGTAAGGGTAAGGGTAAGGGTAAGGGTAAGGGTAAGGGTAAGCTTAAGGGTAAAAGCAAGGGTAAGGGTAAGGGTAAGGGTAAGGGTAAGGGTAAGGGTAAGGGTAAAGGTAAGGGTAAGCCAAAGGGTAAAAGCAAGGGTAAGGGTAAGGGTAAGGGTAAGGGTAAGGGTAAGGGTAAGGGTAAGGGTAAGGGTAAGGGTAAGGGTAAGCTTAAGGGTAAAAGCAAGGGTAAGGGTAAGGGTAAGGGTAAGGGTTAGGGTAAGGGTAAGGGTAAGGGTAAGCTTAAGGGTAAAAGCAAGGGTAAGGGTAAGGGTAAGGGAAAGGGTAAGGGTAAGGGTAAGGGTAAGCTTGAGGGTAAAAGCAAGGGTAAGGGTGAGAATAAGAATGAGGGTAAGGGTAAGGGTAAGGGTAAGGGTAAGAGTAAGGGTAAAGGTAAGGGTAAGGGTTAGGGTAAGGGTAAGGGTAAGGGTAAGGGTAAGGGTAAGGGTAAGGGTAACGGTAAGGGTAAGGGTAAGGGTAAGCTTAAGGGTAAAAGCAAGGGTAAGGGTAAGGGTAAGGGTAAGGGTAAGGGTAAAGGTGAGGGAAAGCCTAAGGGTAAAAGCAAGGGTAAGGGTAAGGGAAAGGGTAAGGGTAAGGGTAAGGGTAAGCTTGAGGGTAAAAGCAAGGGTAAGGGTGAGAATAAGAATGAGGGTACGGGTAAGGGTAAGGGTAAGGGTAAGAGTAAGGGTAAAGGTAAGGGTAAGGGTTAGGGTAAGGGTAAGGGTAAGGGTAAGGGTAAGGGTAAGGGTAACGGTAAGGGTAAGGGTAAGGGTAAGCTTAAGGGTAAAAGCAAGGGTAAGGGTAAGGGTAAGGGTAAGGGTAAGGGTAAAGGTGAGGGAAAGCCTAAGGGTAAAAGCAAGGGTAAGGGTAAGGGTAAGGGTAAGGGTAAGGGTAAGGGTAAGGGTAAGGGTAAGGGTAAGGGTAAGGGTGAGGGTAAGGGTAAGGGTAAGGGTAAGGGTAAGGGTAAGGGTAAGGGTAAGGGTAAGGGTAGGGGTAAGGGTAAGCTTAAGGGTAAAAGCAAGCGTAAGGGTAAGGGTAAGGGTAAGGGTAAGGGTAAGGGTAAGCTTGAGGGTAAAAGCAAGGGCAAGGGTAAGGTAAGGGCAAGGGTAAGGGTAAGGGTAAGTGTAAGGGTAAGCTTAAGGGTAAGGGTAAGGGTAAGGGTAAGGGTAAGCTTAAGGGTAAAAGCAAGGGTAAGTGTAAGGGTAAGGGTAAGGGTAAGGGTAAGGGTAAGGGAAAGGGTAAGGGTAAGGGTAAGGGAAAGGGTAAGCTTAAGGGTAAAAGCAAGGGTAAGGGTAAGGGTAAGGGTAAGGGTGAGGGTAAGGGTAAGGGTAAAGGTAAGGGTAAGCCTAAGGGTAAAAGCAAGGGTAAGGGTAAGGGTAAGGGTAAGGGTAAGGGTAAGGGTAAGGGTAAGGGTAAGGGTAAGGGTAAGGGTAAGGGTAAGGGTAAGGGTAAGGGTAAGGGTAAGGGTAAGGGTAAGCTTAAGGGTAAAAGCAAGGGTAAGGGTAAGGGTAAGGGTAAGAGTAAGGGTAAGGGTAAGGGTAAGGGTAAGGGTAAGGGTAAGGGTAAAGGTAAGGGTAAGCTTAGGGGTAAAAGCAAGGGTAAGGGTAAGGGTAAGGGTAAGGGTAAGGGTAAGGGTAAGTGTAAGGGTAAGGGTAAAGGTGAGGGTAAGCCTAAGGGTAAAAGCAAGGGTAAGGGTATGGGTAAGGGTAAGGGTAAGGCTAAGGGTAAGGGTAAGGGTAAGGGTAAGGGTAAGGGTAAGGGTAGGCTTAAGGGTAAAAGCAAGGGTAAGGGTAAGGGTAAGGGTAAGGGTAAGGGTAAGGGTAAGGGTAAGGGTAAGGGTAAGCTTAAGGGTAAGGGTAAGGGTAAGGGTAAGGGTAAGCTTAAGGGTAAAAGCAAGGGTAAGGGTAAGGGTAAGGGTAAGGGTTAGGGTAAGGGTAAGGGTAATCTTAAGGGTAAAAGCAAGGGTAAGGGTAAGGGTAAGGGTAAGGGTAAGAGTAAGGGTAAGGGTAAGGGTAAGGGTAAGGGTAAGGGTAAGGGTAAGGGTAAGGGTAAGCTTAAGGGTAAAAGCAAGGGTAAGGGTAAGGGTAAGGGTAAGGGTAAGGGTAAGGGTAAGGGTAAGGGTAAGGGTAAGGGTAAAGGTAAGGGTAAGCCTAAGTGTAAAAGCAAGGGTAAGGGTAAGGGTAAGGGTAAGAGTGAGGGTAAGGGTAAGGGTAAGGGTAAGGGTAAGGGTAAGGGTAAATGTAAGGGTAAGGGTAAGGGTAATGGTAAGCTTAAGGGTAAAAGCAAGGGTAAGGGTAAGGGTAAGGGTAAGTGTAAGGGTAAGCTTAAGGGTAAAAGCAAGGGTAAGGGTAAGAGTAAGGGTAAGGGTAAGGGTAAGGGTAAGGGTAAGGGTAAGGGTAAGGGTAAGGGTAAGGGTAAGGGTAAGATTAAGGGTAAAAGCAAGGGTAAGGGTAAGGGTAAGGGTAAGGGTAAGGGTAAGGGTAAGGGTAAGGGTAAGGGTAAAGGTAAGGGTAAGCGTAAGGGTAAAAGCAAGGGTAAGGGTAAGGGTAAGGGTAAGGGTAAGGGTAAGGGTAAGGGTAAGGGTAAGGGTGAGGGTAAGCTTAAGGGTAAAAGCAAGGGTAAGGGTAAGGGTAAGGGTAAGGGTAAGCTTAAGGGTAAAAGCAAGGGTAAGGGTAAGGGTAAAGGTAAGGGTAAGGGTAAGGGTAAGGGTAAGGGTACGGGTAAGGGTAAAGGTAAGGGTAAGCCTAAGGGTAAAAGCAAGGGTAAGGGTAAGGGTAAATGTAAGGGTAAGGGTGAGGGTAAGGGTAAGGGTAAGGGTGAGGGTAAGCTTAAGGGTAAAAGCAAGGGTAAGGGTGAGGGTAAGGGTAAGGGTAAGGGTAAGGGTAAGGGTAAGGGTAAGCTTAAGGGTAAAAGCAAGGGTAAGGGTAAGGGTAAGGGTAAGGGTATGGGTAAGGGTAAATGTAAGGGTAAGGGTAAGGGTAAGGGTAAGGGTAAGGGTAAGCTTAAGGGTAAAAGCAAGGGTAAGGGTAAGGGTAAGGGTAAGGGTAAGGGTAAGGGTAAGGGTAAGGGTAAGGGTAAAGGTAAGGGTAAGCCTAAGGGTAAAAGCAAGGGTAAGGGTAAGGGTAAGGGTAAGGGTAAGGGTAAGGGTAAGGGTAAGGGTAAGGGTAAGGGTAAGGGTAAGGGTAAGCTTAAGGGTAAAAGCAAGGGTAAGGGTAAGGGTAAGGGTAAGGGTAAGGGTAAGGGTAAGGGTAAGGGTAAGGGTAAGGGTAAGGGTAAGGGTAAGGGTAAGGGTAAGCTTAAGGGTAAAAGCAAGGGTAAGGGTAAGGGTAAGGGTAAGGGTAAGGGTAAGGGTAAGGGTAAGCTTAAGGGTAAAAGCAAGGGTAAGGGTAAGGTTAGGGTAAGGGTAAGGGTAAGGGTAAGGGTAAGGGTAAGCTTAAGGGTAAAAGCAAGGGTAAGGGTAAGGGTAAGCTTAAAAGTAAAAGCAAGGGTAAGGGTAAGGGTAAAGGTAAAGGTAAGGGTAAGGGTAAGGGTAAGGGTAGGGGTAGGGGTAAGGGTAAGCTTAAGGGTAAAAGCAAGGGTAAGGGTAAGGGTAAGGGTAAGGGTAAGGGTAAGGGCAAGGGTAAAGGTAAGGGTAAGCCTAAGGGTAAAAGCAAGGGTAAGGGTAAGGGTAAGGGTCAGGGTAAGGGTAAGGGTAATTGTAAGGGTAAGCTTAAGGGTAAAAGCAAGGGTAAGGGTAAGGGTAAGGGTAAGTGTAAGGGAAAGGGTAAGGGTAAGGGTAAGGGTAAGCTTAAGGGTAAGGGTAAGGGTAAGGGTAAGGGTAAGCTTAAGGGTAAAAGCAAGGGTAAGGGTAAGGGTAAGGGTAAGGGTAAGGGTAAGGGTAAGGGTAAGGGTAAGGGGGAGGGTAAGGGTAAGGGTAAGCTTAAGGGTAAAAGCAAGGGTAAGGGTAAGGGTAAGGGTAAGGGTTAGGGTAAGGGTAAGGGTAAGGGTAAGGGTAAGCTTAAGGGTAAAAGCAAGGGTAAGGGTAAGGGTAAGGGTAAGGGTAAGGGTAAGGGTAAGGGTAAGGGTAAGGGTAAAGGTAAGGGTAAGCCTAAGGGTAAAAGCAAGGGTAAGGGTAAGGGTAAGGGTAAGGGTAAGGGTAAGGGTAAGGGTAAGGGTAAGGGTAAGGGTAAGGGTAAGGGTAAGGGTAAGCTTAAGGGTAAAATCAAGGGTAAGGGTAAGGGTAAGGGTAAGGGTTAGGGTAAGGGTAAGGGTAAGGGTAAGCTTAAGGGTAAAAGCAAGGGTAAGGGTAAGGGTAAGGGAAAGGGTAAGGGTAAGGGTAAGGGTAAGCTTGAGGGTAAAAGCAAGGGTAAGGGTGAGAATAATAATGAGGGTAAGGGTAAGGGTAAGGGTAAGGGTAAGAGTAAGGGTAAAGGTAAGGGTAAGGGTAAGGGTAAGGGTAAGGGTAAGGGTAAGGGTAAGGGTAAGGGTAAGGGTAAGGGTAAGGGTAAGGGTAAGGGTAAGGGTAAGGGTAAGGGTAAGGGTAAGCTAAAGGGTAAAAGCAAGGGTAAGGGTAAGGGTAAGGGTAAGGGTAAGGGTAAGGGTAAGGGTAAAGGTAAGGGTAAGCCTAAGGGTAAAAGCAAGGGTAAGGGTAAGGGTAAGGGTAAGGGTAAGGGTAAGGGTAAGGGTAAGGGTAAGGGTAAGGGTAAGGGTAAGGGTAAGGGTAAGGGTAAGGGTAAGGGTAAGCTTAAGGGTAAAAGCAAGGGTAAGGGTAAGGATAAGGGTAAGGGTAAGGGTAAGGGTAAGGGTAAGCTTAAGGGTAAAAGCAAGGGCAAGGGTAAGGGTAAGGGCAAGGGTAAGGGTAAGGGTAAGGGTAAGGGTAAGGGTAAGCTTAAGGGTAAGGGTAAGGGTAAGGGTAAGGGTAAGCTTAAGGGTAAAAGCAAGGGTAAGGGTAAGGGTAAAGTTAAAGGTAAGGGTAAGGGTAAGGGTAAGGGTAAGGGTAGGCTTAAGGGTAAAAGCAAGGGTAAGGGTAAGGGTAAGGGTAAGGGTAAGGGTAAGGGTAAGGGTAAGGGTAAGCTTAAGGGTAAGGGTAAGGGTAAGGGTAAGGGTAAGTTTAAGGGTAAAAGCAAGGGTAAGGGTAAGGGTAAGGGTAAGGGTGAGGGTAAGGGTAAGGGTAAGGTTAAGCTTAAGGGTAAAAGCAAGGGTAAGGGTAAGGGTAAGGGTAAGGGTAAGAGTAAGGGTAAGGGTAAGGGTAAGGGTAAGGGTAAGGGTAAGGGTAAGCTTAAGGGTAAAAGCAAGGGTAAGGGTAAGGGTAAGGGTAAGGGTAAGGGTAAGGGTAAGGGTAAGGGTAAGGGTAAAGGTAAGGGTAAGCCTAAGGGTAAAAGCAAGGGTAAGGGTAAGGGTAAGGGTAAGAGTAAGGGTAAGGGTAAGGGTAAGGGTAAGGGTAAGGGTAAGGGTAAGGGTAAGGGTAAGGGTAAGGGTAAGGGTAAGGGTAAGGGTAAGGGTAAGCTTAAGGGTAAAAGCAAGGGTAAGGGTAAGGGTAAGGGTAAGGGTAAGGGTAAGCTTAAGGGTAAAAGCAAGGGTAAGGGTAAGAGTAAGGGTAAGGGTAAGGGTAAGGGTAAGGGTAAGGGTAAGGGTAAGGGTAAGCTTAAGGGTAAAAGCAAGGGTAAGGGTAAGGGTAAGGGTAAGGGTAAGGGTAAGGGTAAGGGTAAAGGTAAGGGTAAGCCTAAGGGTAAAAGCAAGGGTAAGGGTAAGGGTAAGGGTAAGGGTAAGGGTAAATGTAAGGGTAAGGGTAAGGGTGAGGGTGAGGGTAAGCTTAAGGGTAAAAGCAAGGGTAAGGGTAAGGGTAAGGGTAAGGGTAAGGGTAAGGGTAAGGGTAAGGGTAAGGGTAAGGGTAAGGGTAAGGGTAAGGGTAAGGGTAAGGGTAAGGGTAAGGGTAAGGGTAAGCTTAAGGGTAAAAGCAAGGGTAAGGGTAAGGGTAAGGGTAAGGGTAAGGGTAAGGGTAAGGGTAAGGGTAAGGGTAAGGGTAAGGGTAAGGGTAAGGGTAAGGGTAAGGGTAAGGGTAAGGGTAAATGTAAGGGTAAGGGTGAGGTTAAGGGTAAGGGTAAGGGTAAGCTTAAGGGTAAAAGCAAGGGTAAGGGTAAGGGTAAGGGTTAGGGTAAGGGTAAGGGTAAGGGTAAGGGTAAGGGTGAAGGTAAGGGTAAGCCTAAGGGTAAAAGCAAGGGTAAGGGTAAGGGTAAGGGTAAGGGTAAGGGTAAGGGTAAGCTTAAGGGTAAAAGCAAGGGTAAGGGTAAGGGAAAGGGTAAGGGTAAGGGTAAGGGTAAGGGTATAGGTAAGGGTAAGGGTAAGGGTAAGGGTAAGGGTAAGGGTAAGCTTAAGGGTAAAAGCAAGGGTAAGGGTAAGGGTAAGGGTAAGGGTTAGGGTAAGGGTAAGGGTAAGCTTAAGGGTAAAAGCAAGGGTAAGGGTAAGGTTAGAGTAAGGGTAAGGGTAAGGGTAAGGGTAAGGGTAAGCTTAAGGGTAAAAGCAAGGGTAAGGGTAAGGGTGAGCTTAAGGGTAAAAGCAAGAGTAAGGGTAAGGGTAAGGGTAAGGGTAAGGGTAACGGTAAGGGTAGGGGTAAGGGTAAGCATAAGGGTAAAAGCAAGGGTAAGGGTAAGGGTAAGGGTAAGGGTAAGGTTAAGGGTAAGGGCAAGGGTAAAGGTAAGGGTAAGCCTAAGGGTAAAAGCAAGGGTGAGGGTAAGGGTATGGGTAAGGGTCAGGGTGAGGGTAAGGGTAAGGGTAAGGGTAAGCTTAAGGGTAAAAGCAAGGGTAAGGGTAAGGGTAAGTGTAAGGGTAAGGGTAAGGGTAAGGGTAAGGGTAAGCTTAAGGGTAAGGGTAAGGGTAAGGGTAAGCTTAAGGGTAAAAGCAAGGGTAAGGGTAAGGGTAAGGGTAAGGGTAAGGGTAAGGGTAAGGGTAAGGGTAAGGGTAAGGTTAAGGGTAAGGGTAAGGGTAAGGGTAAGGGTAAGGGTAAGCTTAAGGGTAAAAGCAAGGGTAAGGGTAAGGGTAAGGGTAAGGGTAAGGGTAAGGGTAAGGGTAAGGGTAAGGGTAAGGGTAAGGGTAAGGGTAAGGGTAAGGGTAAGGGTAAGGGTAAGGGTAAGGGTAAGGGTAAGGGTAAGGGTAAGCTTAAGGGTAAAAGCAAGGGTAAGGGTAAGGGTAAGGGTAAGGGTAAGGGTAAGGGTAAGGGTAAGGGTAAGGGTGAGGGTAAAGGTAAGGGTAAGCCTTAGGGTAAAAGCAAGAGTAAGGGTAAGGGTAAGGGTAAGGGTAAGGGTAAGGGTAAGGGTAAGCTTGAGGGTAAAAGCAAGGGTAAGGGTAAGGGTAAGGGTAAGGGTTAGGGTAAGGGTAAGGGTAAGGGTAAGCTTAAGGGTAAAAGCAAGGGTAAGGGTAAGGGTAAGGGTAAGGGTAAGGGTAAGGGTAAGGGTAAGCTTAAGTGTAAAAGCAAGGGCAAGGGTGAGGGTAAGGGTAAGGGTAAGGGTAAGCTTGAGGGTAAAAGCAAGGGTAAGGGTGAGAATAAGAATGAGGGTAAGGGTAAGGGTAAGGGTAAGGGTAAGAGTAAGGGTAAGGGTAAGGGTAAGGGTAATGGTAAGGGTAAGGGTAAGGGTAAGGGTTAGGGTAAGGTTAAGGGTAAGGGTAAGGGTAAGGGTAAGGGTAAGGGTAAGGGTAAGGGTAAGGGTAAGGGTAAGGGTAAGGGTAAGGGTAAGAGTAAGGGTAAGCTTAAGGGTAAAAGCAAGGGTAAGGGTAAAAGTAAGGGTAAGGGTAAGGGTAAGGGTAAGGATAAGCTTAAGTGTAAAAGCAAGGGCAAGGGTAAGGGTAAGGGTAGGGGTAAGGGTAAGGGTAAGGGTAAGGGTAAGGGTAAGGGTAAAGGTAAGGGTAAGCCTAAGGGTAAAAGCAAGGGTAAGGGTAAGGGTAAGGGTAAGGGTAATGGTAAGGGTAAGGGTAAGGGTAAGGGTAAGGGTAAGGGTAAGGGTAAGGGTAAGGGTAAGCTTAAGGGTAAAAGCAAGGGTAAGGGTAAGGGTAAGGGTAAGGGTAAGGGTAAGGGTAAGGGTAAGCTTAAGGGTAAAAGCAAGGGCAAGGGTAAGGGTAAGGGTAGGGGTAAGGGTAAGGGTAAGGGTAAGGGTAAGGGTAAGCTTAAGGGTAAGGGTAAGGGTAAGGGTAAGGGTAAGCTTAAGGGTAAAAGCAAGGGTAAGGGTAAGGGTAAGGGTAAGGGTAAGGGTAAGGGTAAGGGTAAGCTTAAGGGTAAAAGCAAGGGTAAGGGTAAGGGTAAGGGTAAGGGTAAGGGTAAGGGTAAGGGTTAGGGTAAGGGTAAGCTTAAGGGTAAAAGCAAGGGTAAGGGTAAGGGTAAGGGTAAGGGTAAGGGTAAGGGTAAGGAAAAGGGTAAGGGTAAGGGTAAGCTTAAGGGTAAAAGCAAGGGTAAGGGTAAGGGTAAGCTTAAGGGTAAAAGCAAGGGTAAGGGTAAGGGTAAGGGTAAGGGTAAGGGTAAGGGTAAGGGTAAGGGTAAGCTTAAGGGTAAAAGCAAGGGTAAGGGTAAGGGTAAGGGTAAGGGTAAGGGTGAGGGTAAGGGTAAGGGTAAGGGTAAAGTTGAGGGTAAGCCTAAGGGTAAAAGCAAGGGTAAGGGTAAGGGTAGGGGTAAGGGTAAGGGTAAGGGTAAGGGTAAGGGTAAGGGTAAGGGTAAGGGTAAGCTTAAGGGTAAAAGCAAGGGTAAGGGTAAGGGTAAGGGTAAGGGTAAGGGTAAGGGTAATGGTAAGGGTAAGCTTAAGGGTAAGGGTAAGGGTAAGGGTAAGGGTAAGCTCAAGGGTAAAAGCAAGGGTAAGGGTAAGGGTAAGGGTAAGGGTAAGGGTAAGGGTAAGGGTAAGGGTAAGGGTAAGGGTAAGGGTAAGGGTAAGCTTAAGGGTAAAAGCAAGGGTAAGGGTAAGGGTAAGGGTAAGGGTAAGGGTAAGGGTAAGGGTAAAGTTTAGGGTAAGCCTAAGGGTAAAAGCAAGGGTAAGGGTAAGGGTAAGGGTAAGGGTAAGGGTAAGGGTAAGGGTAAGGGTAAGGGTAAGGGTAAGGGTAAGCTTAAGGGTAAAAGCAAGGGTAAGGGTAAGGGTAAGGGTAAGGGTAAGGGTAAGGGTAAGCTTAAGGGTAAGCTTAAGGGTAAAAGCAAGGGTAAGGGTAAGGGTAAGGGTAAGGGTAAGGGTAAGGGTAAGGGTAAGGGTAAGGGTAAGGGTAAGGGTAAGGGTAAGCTTAAGGGTAAGGGTGAGGGTAAGGGTAAGGGTAAGCTTAAGGGTTAAAGCAAGGGTAAGGGTAAGGGTAAGGGTAAGGGTAAGGGTAAGGGTAAGGGTAAGGGTAAGGGTAAGGGTAAGGGTAAGGGTAAGGGTAAGGGTAAGGGTAAGGGTAAGGGTAAGCTTAAGGGTAAAAGCAAGGGTAAGGGTAAGGGTAAGGGTAAGGGTAAGGGTAAGGGTAAGGGTAAGGGTAAGGGTAAGGGTAAGGGTAAGGGTAAGGGTAAGCTTAAGGGTAAAAGCAAGGGTAAGGGTAAGGGTAAGGGTAAGGGTAAGGGTAAGGGTAAGGGTAAGGGTAAGGGTAAGGGTAAAGTTAAGGGTAAGCCTAAGGGTAAAAGCAAGGGTAAGGGTAAGGGTAAGGGTAAGGGTAAGGGTAAGGGTAAGGGTAAGGGTAAGGGTAAGGGTAAGGGTAAGGGTAAGCTTAAGGGTAAAAGCAAGGGTAAGGGTAAGGGTAAGGGTAAGGGTAAGGGTAAGGGTAAGGGTAAGCTTAAGGGTAAGCTTAAGGGTAAAAGCAAGGGTAAGGGTAAGGGTAAGGGTAAGGGTAAGGGTAAGGGTAAGGGTAAGGGTAAGGGTAAGGGTAAGCTTAAGGGTAAGGGTGAGGGTAAGGGTAAGGGTAAGCTTAAGGGTTAAAGCAAGGGTAAGGGTAAGGGTAAGGGTAAGGGTAAGGGTTAGGGTAAGGGTAAGGGTAAGGGTAAGGGTAAGGGTAAGGGTAAGGGTAAGGGTAAGGGTAAGGGTAAGGGAAGGGTAAGGGTAAGGGTAAGCTTAAGGGTAAAAGCAAGGGTAAGGGTAAGAGTAAGGGTAAGGGTAAGGGTAAGGGTAAGGGTAAAGGTAAGGGTAAGCCTAAGGGTGAAAGCAAGGGTAAGGGTAAGGGTAAGGGTAAGGGAAAGGGTATGGGTAAGGGTAAGGGATAAGGGTAAGCTCAAGGGTAAAAGCAAGGGTCAGGGTAAGAGTAAGGGTAAGGGTAAGGGTAAGGGTAAGGGTAAGGGTAAGCTTAAGGGTAAAAGCAAGGGTAAGGGTAAGGGTAACGGTAAGGGTAAGGGTAAGGGTAAGGGTAAGCTTAAGGGTAAAAGCAAGGGTGAGGGTAAGGGTAAGGGAAAGGGTAAGGGTAAGCTTAAGGGTAAAAGCAAGGGTAAGGGTAAGGGTAAGGGTAAGGGTAAGGGTAAGGGTAAGGGTAAGGGTAAGGGTAAGGGTAAGGGTAAGGGTAAGGGTAAAGGTAAGGTTAAGCCTAAGGGTAAAAGCAAGGGTAAGGGTAAGGGTAAGGGTAATGGTAAGGGTAAGGGTAAGGGTAAGGGTAAGGGTAAGGGTAAGGGTAAGGGTAAGGGTAAGGGTAAGCTTAAGGGTAAAAGCAAGGGTAAGGGTATGGGTAAGGGTAAGGGTAAGGGTAAGGGTAAGGGTAAGGGTAAGGGTAAGGATAAGGGTAAGGGTACCCTTACACTTACCCTTACCCTTACCCTTACCCTTACCCTTACCCTTGCTTTTACCCTTAAGCCTACCCTTACACTTACCCTTACTCTTACCCTTACCCTTACCCTTACCCTTGCTTTTACCCTTAGGCTTACCCTTACCTTTACCCTTACCCTTACCCTTACCCTTACCCTTACCCTTACCCTTACCCTTACCCTTACCCTTGCTTTTACCCTTAAGCTTACCCTTACCCTTTCCCTTACCCTCACCCTTACCCTTGCTTTTACCCTTAAGCTTACCCTTACACTTACCCTTACCCTTACCCTTACCCTTACCCTTACCCTTGCTTTTACCCTTAAGCCTACCCTTACACTTACCCTTACTCTTACCCTTACCCTTACCCTTACCCTTGCTTTTACCCTTAGGCTTACCCTTACCTTTACCCTTACCCTTACCCTTACCCTTACCCTTACCCTTACCCTTACCCTTACCCTTACCCTTACCCTTGCTTTTACCCTTAAGCCTACCCTTACACTTACCCTTACTCTTACCCTTACCCTTACCCTTACCCTTGCTTTTACCCTTAGGCTTACCCTTACCTTTACCCTTACCCTTACCCTTACCCTTACCCTTACCCTTACCCTTACCCTTACCCTTACCCTTACCCTTGCTTTTACCCTTAAGCTTACCCTTACCCTTACCCTTACCCTTACCCTTACCCTTACCCTTACCCTTACCCTTACCCTTACCCTTACCCTTACCCTTACCCTTGCTTTTAACCTTAAGCTTACCCTTACCCTTACCCTTGCTTTTACCCTTAAGCTTACCCTTACCCTTACCCTTACCCTAACCCTTACCCTTACCCTTACCGTTACCCTTACCCTTGCTTTTACCCTTAAGCTTACCCTTACCCTTACCCTTACCCTTACCCTTACCCTTACCCTTACCCTTACCCTTACCCTTGCTTTTACCCTTAAGCTTACCCTTACCCTTACCCTTACCCTTACCCTTACCCTTACCCTTACCCTCACCCTTACCCTTACCCTTACCCTTGCTTTTACCCTTAGGCTTACCCTTACCTTTACCCTTACCCTTACCCTTACCCTTACCCTTACCCTTACCCTTACCCTTGCTTTTACCCTTAAGCTTACCCTTACCCTTACCCTTACCTTTACCCTTAACCTAACCCTTGCTTTTACCCTTAAGCTTACCCTTACCCTTACCCTTACCCTTACCCTTACCCTTGCTTTTACCCTTACCCTTACCCTTACCCTGACCCTTACCCTTGCTTTTACCCTTGAGATAACCCTTACCCTTACCCTTACCCTTACCCTTACCCTTACCCTTACCCTTACCCTTACCCTTACCCTTACCCTTACCCTTACCCTTACCCTTACCCTTACCCTTACCCTTACCCTTACCCTTGCCTTTACCCTTAGGCTTACCCTTACCTTTACCCTTACCCTTACCCTTACCCTTTTCCTTACCCTTACCCTTACCCTTACCCTTGATTTTACCCTTAAGCTTACCCTTACCCTTACCCTTACCCTTGCTTTTACCCTTAAGCTTACCCTAACCCTTACCCTTACCCTTACCCTTACCCTTACCCTTACCCTTACCCTTACCCTTACTGTTACCCTTACCCTTACCCATGCTTTTACCCTTAAGCTTACCCTTACCCTTACCCTTACCCTTACCCTTACCCTTACCCTTACCCTTACCCTTGCTTTTTTCCTTAGGATTACCCTTACCTTTACCCTTACCCTTACCCTTACCCTTACCCTTACCCTTACCCTTGCTTTTACCCTTAAGCTTACCCTTACCCTTACCCTTACCCTTACCCTTACCCTTACCCTTACCCTTGCTTTTACCCTTTAGCTTACCCTTACCCTTACCCTTACCCTTACCCTTAAGCATACCCTTACCCTTACCCTTACCCTTACCCTTACCCTTACCCTTACCCTTACCCTTACCCTTGCTTTTACCCTCAAGCTTACCCTTACCCTTACCCTTACCCTTACCCTTACCCTTACCCTTACCCTCACCCTTACCCTTACCCTTACCCTTACCCTCACCCTTACCCTTACCCTTGCTTTTACCCTTAGGCTTACCCTTACCTTTACCCTTACCCTTACCCTTACCCTTACCCTTACCCTTACCCTTACCCTTACCCTTACCCTTACCCTTACCCTTACCCTTACCCTTGCTTTTACCCTTAAGCTTACCCTTACCCTTACCCTTACCCTTACCCTTACCCTTACCCTTACCCTTACCCTCACCCTTAATCTTACCCTTACCCTTGCTTTTACCCTGAAGCTTACCCTTACCCTTACTATTGCTTTTACCCTTAAGCTAACCCTTACCCTTACCCTTACCCTTACCCTTACCCTTACTCTTACCCTTACCCTTGCTTTTACCCTTAAGCTTACCCTTACCCTTACCCTTACCCTTACCCTTACCCTTACCCTTACCCTTACCCTTGCTTTTACCCTTTAGCTTACCCTTACCCTTACCCTTACCCTTACCCTTACCCTTACCCTTACCCTTACCCTTACCCTTACCCTTACCCTTGCTTTTACCCTTAAGCTTACCCTTACCCTTACCCTTACCCTAACCCTTACCCTTACCCTTACCCTTACCCTTGCTTTTACCCTTAGGCTTACCCTTACCTTTACCCTTACCCTTACCCTTACCCTTACCCTTACCCTTATCCTTACCCTTACCCTTACCCATGCTTTTACCCTTAAGCTTACCCTTACCCTTACCCTTACCCTTACCCTTGCTTTTACCCTTAAGCTTACCCTAACCCTTAACCTTACCCGTACCCTTACCCTTACCCTTACCCTTACCCTTACCCATGCTTTTACCCTTAAGCTTACCCTTACCCTTACCCTTACCCTTACCCTTACCCTTACCCTTACCCTTACCCTTACCCTTACCCTTACCCTTACCCTTACCCTTACCCTTGCTTTTTCCCTTAGGCTTACCCTTACCTTTACCCTTACCCTTACCCTTACCCTTACCCTTACCCTTACCCTTACCCTTACCCTTGCTTTTACCCTTAAGCTTACCCTTACCCTTACCCTTACCCTTACCCTTACCCTTGCTTTTACCCTTTAGCTTACCCTTACCCTTACCCTTAAGCTTACCCTTACCCTTACCCTTACCCTTACCCTTACCCTTACCCTTACCCTTGCTTTTACCCTCAAGCTTACCCTTACCCTTACCCTTACCCTTACCCTTACCCTTACCCTTACCCTTACCCTTACCCTTACCCTTACCCTTACCCTTACCCTTACCCTTACCCTTACCCTTACCCTTACCCTTACCCTTGCTTTTACCCTTAGGCTTACCCTTACCTTTACCCTTACCCTTACCCTTACCCTTACCCTTACCCTTACCCTTACCCTTACCCTTGCTTTTACCCTTAAGCTTACCCTTACCCTTACCCTTACCCTTACCCTTACCCTTACCCTTACCCTCACCCTTACCCTTACCCTTACCCTTGCTTTTACCCTGAAGCTTACCCTTACCCTTACCCTTGCTTTTACCCTTAAGCTTACCCTTACCCTTACCCTTACCCTTACCCTTACCCTAACCCTTACCCTTACCCTTACCCTTACCCTTGCTTTTACCCTTAAGCTTACCCTTACCCTTACCCTTACCCTTACCCTTACCCTTACCCTTGCTTTTACCCTTAAGCTTACCCTTACCCTTACCCTTACCCTTACCCTTACCCTTACCCTTACCCTTACCCTTACCCTTACCCTTGCTTTTACCCTTAAGCTTACCCTTACCCTTACCCTTACCCTTAACCTTACCCTTACCCTTACCCTTACCCTTACCCTTACCCTTACCCTTGCTTTTACCCTTAGGATTACCCTTACCTTTACCCTTACCCTTACCTTTACCCTTACCCTTTTCCTTACCCTCACCCTTACCCTTACCCTTACCCTTGCTTTTACCCTCAAGCTTACCCTTACCCTTACCCTTACCCTTACCCTTACCCTTGCTTTTACCCTTAAGCTTACCCTTACCCTTACCCTTACCCTTACCCTTACCCTTACCCTTGCTTCTACCATTACCCTTACCCTTACCCTTACCCTTACCCTTACGCTTACCCTTGCTTTTACCCTTAGGCTTACCCTTACCTTTACCCTTACCCTTACCCTTACCCTTACCCTTACCCTTACTCTTACCCTTACCCTTACCCTTACCCTTACCCTTACCCTTTCCCTTGCTTTTACCCTTAAGCTTACCCTTACCCTTACCCTTACCCTTACCCTTACCCTTACCCTTGCTTTTACCCTTAAGCTTACCCTTACCCTTACCCTTACCCTTACCCTTACCCTTACCCTTACCCTTACCCTTACCCTTACCCTTACCCTTACCCTTACCCTTACCCTTACCCTTACCCTTACCCTTACCCTTACCCTTACCCTTACCCTTACCCTTGCTTTTACCCTTAGGCTTACCCTTACCCTTACCCTTACCCTTACCCTTGCTTTTACCCTTAAGCTTACCCTTACCCTTACCCTTACCCTTACCCTTACCCTTACCCTTACCCTTACCCTTACCCTTACCCTTACCCTTACCCTTACCCTTACCCTTACCCTTACCCTTACCCTTACCCTTACCCTTGCTTTTACCCTTAGGCTTACCCTTACCTTTACCCTTACCCTTACCCTTACCCTTACACTTACCCTTACCCTTACCCTTACCCTTGCTTTTACCCTTAAGCTTACCCTTACCCTAACCCTTACCCTAACCCTTACCCTTACCCTTACCCTTACCCTTACCTTTACCCTTACCCTTACCCTTACCCTTACACTTACCCTTACCCTTACCCTTACCCTTGCTTTTACCCTTAAGCTTACCCTTACCCTAACCCTTACCCTAACCCTTACCCTTACCCTTACCCTTACCCTTACCCTTACCCTTACCCTTACCCTTACCCTTACCCTTACCCTTGCTTTTACCCTTAAGCTTACCCTTACCCTTACCCTTACCCTTAACCTTACCCTTACCCTTACCCTTACCCTTGCTTTTACCCTTAAGCTTACCCTTACCCTTACCCTTACATTTACCCTTACCCTTACCCTTACCCTTACCCTTACACTTACCCTTACCCTTACCCTTACCCTTACCCTTACCCTTGCTTTTACCCTTAGGCTTACCCTTACCTTTACCCTTACCCTTACACGTACCCTTACCCTTACCCTTACCCTTACCCTTGCTTTTACCCTTAAGCTTACCCTTACCCTTACCCTTACCCTTACCCTTACCCTTACCCTTACCCTTACCCTTACCCTAACCCTTACCCTTGCTTTTACCCTTAAGCTTACCCTTACCCTTACCCTTACCCTTACCCTTGCTTTTACCCTTACCCTTACCCTCACCCTTACCCTTACCCTTACCCTTGCTTTTACCCTTAAGCTTACCCTTACCCTTACCCTTACCCTTACCCTTACCCTTACCCTTACCCTTACCCTTACCCTTACCCTTACCCTTACCCTTACCCTTACCCTTACCCTTACCCTTACCCTTACCCTTACCCTTACCCTTACCCTTACCCATACCCTTACCCTTGCTTTTACCCTTAGGCTTACCCTTACCTTTACCCTTACCCTTACCCTTACCCTTACCCTTACCCTTACCCTTACCCTTACCCTTACCCTTACCCTTACCCTTACCCTTACCCTTACCCTTACCCTTACCCTTGCTTTTACCCTTAAGCTTACCCTCACCCTTACCCTCACCCTTACCCTTACCCTTACCCTTACCCTTGCTTTTACCCTTAAGCTTACCCTTACCCTTACCCTTACCCTTACCCTTACCCTTACCCTTACCCTTACCCTTACCCTTACCCTTGCTTTTACCCTTAAGCTTACCCTTACCCTTACCCTTGCTTATACCCTTAAGCTTACCCTTACCCTTACCCTTACCCTTACCCTTACCCTTACCCTTACCCTTACCCTTACCCTTACCCTTACCCTTACCCTTACCCTTACCCTTACCCTTACCCTTGCTTTTACCCTTAGGCTTACCCTTACCCTTACCCTTACCCTTACCTTCACCCTTACCCTTACCCTTACCCTTACCCTTACCCTTAACCTTGCTTTTACCCTTAAGCTTACCCGTAACCTTACCCTTACTCTTACCCTTACCCTTACCCTAACCCTTGCTTTTACCCTCACCCTTGCTTTTACCCTTAAGCTTACCCTTACCCTTACCCTTACCCTTACCCTTACCCTTACCCTTACCCTTACCCTTACCCTTTCTTTTACCCTTAAGCTTACCCTTACCCTTACCCTTACCCTTACCCTTAAGCTTACCCTTACCCTTACCCTTACCCTTAAGCTTACCCTTACCCTTACCCTTACCCTTACCCTTACCCTAACCCTTATCCTTGCTTTTACCCTTAAGCTTACCCTTACCCTTACCCTTACCCTTACCCTTACCCTTACCCTTACCCTTACCTTTACCCTTACCTTTGCTTTTACCCTTAAGCTTACCCTTACCCTTACCCTTACCCTTACCCTTACTCTTACCCTTACCCTTACCCTTACCCTTACCCTTACCCTTACCCTTACCCTTACCCTTACCCTTACCCTTACCCTTACCCTTACCCTTACCCTTACCCTTACCCTTACCCTTACCCTTACCCTTACCCTTGCTTTTACCCTTAGGCTTACCCTTACCTTTACCCTTACCCTTACCCTTACCCTAACCCTTACCCTTACCCTTGCTTTTACCCTTAAGCTTACCCTTAAGCTTACCCTTACCCTGACCCTTACCCTTACCCTTACCCTTACCCTTACCCTTACCCTTGCTTTTACCCTTAGGCTTACCCTTACCTTTACCCTTACCCTTACCCTTACCCTTACCCTTACCCTTACCCTTACCCTTACCCTTACTCTTACCCTTACCCTTACCCTTACCCTTTTCCTTACCCTTACCCTTACCCTTACCCTTACCCTTACCCTTACCCTTACCCTTACCCTTACCCTTACCCTTACCCTTACCCTTACCCTTACCCTTACCCTTACCCTTGCTTTTACCCTTAGGCTTACCCTTACCTTTACCCTTACCCTTACCCTTACCCTTACCCTTACCCTTACCCTTGCTTTTACCCTTAAGCTTACCCTTACCCTTACCCTTACCCTTGCTTTTACCCTTAGGCTTTCCCTTACCTTTACCCTTACCCTTACCCTCAACCTTACCCTTACCCTTACCCTTACCCTTACGTTTGCTTTTACCCTTAAGCTTACCCTTACCTTTACCCTTACCCTTACCCTTACCCTTACCCTTACCCTCACCCTTACCCTTACCCTCACCCTTGCTTTTACCCTGAAGCTTACCCTTACCCTTACCCTTGCTTTTACCCTTAAGCTTACCCTTACCCTTACCCTTACCCTTACCCTTACCCTTACCCTAACCCTTACCCTCACCCTTACCCTTACCCTTGCTTTTACCCTTAAGCTTACCCTTACCCTTACCCTTACCCTTACCCTTACCCTTACCCTTGCTTTTACCCTTAAGCTTACCCTTACCCTTACCCTCACCCTTACCCTTACCCTTACCCTTACCCTTACCCTTACCCTTGCATTTACCCTTAAGCTTACCCTTACCCTTACCCTTACCCTTACCCTTACCCTTACCCTTACCCTTACCCTTACCCTAACCCTTACCCTTACCCTTACCCTTACCCTTGCTTTTACCCTTAAGCTTACCCTTACCCTTACCCTTACCCTTACCCTTACCCTTACCCTTGCTTTTACCCTTAAGCTTACCCTTACCCTTACCCTTACCCTTCCCCTTACCCTTACCCTTACCCTTACCCTCACCCTTGCTTTTACCCTTAAGCTTACCCTTACCCTTACCCTTACCCTTACCCTTACCCTTACCCTTACCCTTGCTTTTACCCTTGAGCTTACCCTTACCCTTACCCTTACCCTTACCCTTACCCTTGCTTTTACCCTTGAGCTTACCCTTACCCTTACCCTTACCCTTACCCTTACCCTTACCCTTACCCTTACCCTTACCCTTACCCTTAACCTTGCTTTTACTCTTAGGCTTACCCTTACCTTTACCCTTACCCTTACCCTTACCCTTACCCTTACCCTTACCCTTGCTTTTACCCTTAAGCTTACCCCTACCCTTACCCTTACCTTTACCCTAACCCTTACCCTTGCTTTTACCCTTAAGCTTACCCTTACCCTTACCCTTACCCTTACCCTTACCCTTGCTTTTACCCTTAGGCTTACCCTCACCCTTACCCTTACCCTTACCCTTGCTTTTAACCCTAAGCTTACCCTTACCCTTACCCTTACCCTTACCCTTACCCTTACCCTTACCCTTACCCTTACCCTTACCCTTACCCTTACCCTTACCCTTACCCTTACCCTTACCCTTACCCTTACCCTTACCCTTACCCTTACCCTTACCCTTAGCCTTGCTTTTACCCTTAGGCTTACCCTTACCTTTACCCTTACCCTTACCCTTACCCTTACCCTTACCCTTACCCTTACCCTTGCTTTCACCCTTAAGCTTACCCTTACCCTTACCCTTACCCTTACCCTTACCCTTACCCTTACCCTTGCTTTTACCCTTAAGCTTACCCTTACCCTTACCCTTACCCTTACCCTTACCCTTACCCTTACCCTTAACCCTACCCTTACCCTTGCTTTTACCCTTAAGCTTACCCTTACCCTTACCCTTACCCTTACCCTTACCCTTACCCTTACCCTTACCCTTACCCTTACCCTCACCCTTACCCTTGCTTTTAGCCTTAGGCTTACCCTTACCTTTACCCTTACCCTTACCCTTACCCTTACCCTTACCCTTACCCTTGCTTTTACCCATAAGCTTACCCTTACCCTTACCCTTACCCTTACCCTTACCCTTACCCTTGCTTTTACCCTTAAGCTTACCCTTACCCTTACCCTTACCCTTACCCTTACCCTTACCCTTACCCTTACCCTTACCCTTGCTTTTACCCTTAGGCTTACCCTTACCTTTACCCTTACCCTTACCCTTACCCTTACCCTTACCCTTACCCTTGCTTTTACCCTTAAGCTTACCCTTACCCTTACCCTTACCCTTACCCTTGCTTTTACCCTTAGGCTTACCCTTACCTTTACCCTTACCCTTACCCTTACCCTTACCCTTACCCTTACCCTTACCCTTACCCTTACCCTTACCCTTACCCTTGCTTTTACCCTTAAGCTTACCCTTACCCTTACCCTTACCCTTACCCTTACCCTTACCCTTACCCTCACCCTTACCCTTACCCTTACCCTTGCTTTTACCCTGAAGCTTACCCTTACCCTTACCCTTGCTTTTACCCTTAAGCTTACCCTTACCCTTACCCTTACCCTTACCCTTACCATTACCCTTACCCTAACCCTTACCCTTACCCTTACCCTTACCCTTGCTTTTACCCTTAAGCTTACCCTTACCCTTACCCTTACCCTTACCCTTACCCTTACCCTTACCCTTGCTTTTACCCTTAAGCTTACCCTTACCCTTACCCTTACCCTTCCCCTTACCCTTACCCTTACCCTTACCCTTACCCTTACCCTTGCTTTTACCCTTAAGCTTACCCTTACCCTTACCCTTACCCTTACCCTTACCCTTACCCTTACCCTTGCTTTTACCCTTGAGCTTACCCTTACCCTTACCCTTACCCTTACCCTTACCCTTGCTTTTACCCTTGAGCTTACCCTTACCCTTACCCTTACCCTTACCCTTACCCTTACCCTTACCCTTACCCTTACCCTTACCCTTAACCTTGCTTTTACTCTTAGGCTTACCCTTACCTTTACCCTTACCCTTACCCTTACCCTTACCCTTACCCTTACCCTTGCTTTTACCCTTAAGCTTACCCCTACCCTTACCCTTACCTTTACCCTAACCCTTACCCTTGCTTTTACCCTTAAGCTTACCCTTACCCTTACCCTTACCCTTACCCTTACCCTTGCTTTTACCCTTAGGCTTACCCTCACCCTTACCCTTACCCTTACCCTTGCTTTTAACCCTAAGCTTACCCTTACCCTTACCCTTACCCTTACCCTTACCCTTACCCTTACCCTTACCCTTACCCTTACCCTTACCCTTACCCTTACCCTTACCCTTACCCTTACCCTTACCCTTACCCTTACCCTTACCCTTAGCCTTGCTTTTACCCTTAGGCTTACCCTTACCTTTACCCTTACCCTTACCCTTACCCTTACCCTTACCCTTACCCTTACCCTTACCCTTACCCTTACCCTTGCTTTCACCCTTAAGCTTACCCTTACCCTTACCCTTACCTTTACCCTTACCCTTACCATTACCCTTGCTTTTACCCTTAAGCTTACCCTTACCCTTACCCTTACCCTTACCCTTACCCTTACCCTTACCCCTACCCTTACCCTTGCTTTTACCTTTAAGCTTACCCTTACCCTTACCCTTACCCTTACCCTTACCCTTACCCTTACCCTTACCCTTACCCTTACCCTTACCCTTACCCTCACCCTTACCCTTGCTTTTAGCCTTAGGCTTACCCTTACCTTTACCCTCACCCTTACCCTTACCCTTACCCTTACCCTTACCCTTGCTTTTACCCTTAAGCTTACCCTTACCCTTACCCTTACCCTTACCCTTACCCTTACCCTTGCTTTTACCCTTAAGCTTACCCTTACCCTTACCCTTACCCTTACCCTTGCTTTTACCCTTAGGCTGACCCTTACCTTTACCCTTACCCTTACCCTTAACTTTACCATTACCCTTAACCTTGCTTTTACCCTTAAGCTTACCCTTACCCTTACCCTTACCCTTACCCTTACCCTTACCCTTACCCTTACCCTTACCCTTACCCTTGCTTTTACCCTTAAGCTTACCCTTTCCCTTACCCTTACCCTTACCCTTACCCTTACCCTTACCCTTGCTTTTACCCTTAAGCTTACCCTTACCCTTACCCTTACCCTTACCCTTGCTTTTACCCTTAGGCTTACCCTTACCTTTACCCTTACCCTTACCCTTACCCTTACCCTTACCCTTACCCTTGCTTTTACCCTTAAGCTTACCCTTACCATTACCCTTACCCTTACCCTTACCCTTACCCTTACCCTTACCCTTACCCTTACCCTTGCTTTTACCCTTAAGCTTACCCTTACCCTTACCCTTACCCTTACCCTTGCTTTTACCCTTAGGCTTACTCTTACCTTTACCTTTACCCTTACCCTTACCCTTACCCTTACCCTTGCTTATACCCTTAAGCTTACCCTTACCCTTACCCTTACCCTTACCCTTACCCTTACCCTTACCCTTACCCTTACCCTTACCCTCGCTTTTACCCTTAAGCTTACCCTTACCCTTACCCTTACCCTTACCCTTACCCTTACCCTTGCTTTTACCCTTAAGCTTACCCTTACCCTTACCCTTACCCTTGCTTTTACCCTTAAGCTTACCCTTTCCCTTACCCTTACCCTTGCCCTTACCCTTACCCTTGCTTTTACCCTTAAGCTTACCCTTACCCTTACCCTTACCCTTACCCTTGCTTTCACCCTTAGGCTTACCCTTACCTTTACCCTTACCCTTACCCTTACCCTTACCCTTACCCTTACCCTTACCCTTACCCTTACCCTTGCTTTTACCCTTAAGCTTACCCTTACCATTACCCTTACCCTTACCCTTACCTTTACCCTTGCTTTTACCCTTAAGCTTACCCTTACCCTTACCCTTACCCTTACCCTTGCTTTTACCCTTAAGCTTACCCTTACCCTTACCCTCACCCTTAACCTTACCCTTACCCTTACCCTTGCTTTTGCCTTAAGCTTACCCTTACCCTTACCCTAACCCTTACCCTTACCCTTTCCTTTACCCTTACCCTTGCTTTTACCCTTAAGCTTACCCTTACCCTTACCCTTACCCTTAACCTTACCCTTACCCTTACCCTTACCCTTACCCTTACCCTTGCTTTTACCCTTAGGATTACCCTTACCTTTACCCTTACCCTTTTCCTTACCCTCACCCTTACCCTTACCCTTACCCTTGCTTTTACCCTCAAGCTTACCCTTACCCTTACCCTTACCCTTTCCCTTACCCTTACCCTTGCTTTTACCCTTAAGCTTACCCTTACCCTTACCCTTACCCTTACCCTTACACTTACCCTTGCTTCTACCATTACCCTTACCCTTACCCTTACCCTTACCCTTACGCTTACCCTTGCTTTTACCCTTAGGCTTACCCTTACCTTTACCCTTACCCTTACCCTTACCCTTACCCTTACCCTTACCCTTACCCTTACCCTTACCCTTACCCTTACCCTTACCCTTACCCTTACCCTTGCTTTTACCCTTAAGCTTACCCTTACCCGTACCCTTACCCTTACCCTTACCCTTACCCTTGCTTTTACCCTTAAGCTTACCCTTACCCTTACCCTTACCCTTACCCTTACCCTTACCCTTGCTTTTACCCTTAGGCTTTCCCCTACCCTTACCCTTACCCTTACCCTTGCTTTTACCCTTAAGCTTACCCTTACCCTTACCCTTACCCTTACCCTTACCCTTACCCTTACCCTTACCCTTACCCTTACCCTTACCCTTACCCTTACCCTTACCCTTACCCTTACCCTTACCCTTACCCTTACCCTTGCTTTTACCCTTAGGCTTACCCTTACCTTTACCCTTACCCTTACCCTTACCCTTACACTTACCCTTACCCTTACCCTTACCCTTGCTTTTACCCTTAAGCTTACCCTTACCCTAACCCTTACCCTAACCCTTACCCTTACCCTTACCCTTACCCTTACCCTTACCCTTACCCTTACCCTTGCTTTTACCCTTAAGCTTACCCCTAATCTTACCCTTACCCTTACCCTAACTTTTACCCTTACCCTTACCCTTACCTTTACCCTTACCCTTGCTTTTACCCTTAAGCTTACGCTTACCCTTACCCTTACCCTTACCCTTACCCTTACCCTTACCCTTACCCTTACCCTTACCCTTACCCTTACCCTTACCCTTACCCTTACCCTTACCCTTACCCTTACCCTTGCTTTTACCCTTAAGCTTACCCTTACCCTTACCCTTACCCTTAACCTTACCCTTACCCTTACCCTTACCCTTGCTTTTACCCTTAAGCTTACCCTTACCCTTACCCTTACATTTACCCTTACCCTTACCCTTACCCTTACACTTACCCTTACCCTTACCCTTACCCTTACCCTTACCCTTGCTTTTACCCTTAGGCTTACCCTTACCTTTACCCTTACCCTTACCCTTACCCTTACCCTTACCCTTACCCTTACCCTTACCCTTGCTTTTACCCTTAAGCTTACCCTTACCCTTACCCTTACCCTTACCCTTACCCTTACCCTTACCCTAACCCTTACCCTTGCTTTTACCCTTAAGCTTACCCTTACCCTTACCCTCACCCTTACCCTTGCTTTTACCCTTACCCTTACCCTCACCCTTACCCTTACCCTTACCCTTGCTTTTACCCTTAAGCTTACCCTTACCCTTTCCCTTACCCTTACCCTTACCCTTACCCTTACCCTTACCCTTACCCTTACCCTTACCCTTACCCTTACCCTTACCCTTACCCTTACCCTTACCCTTACCCTTACCCTTACCCATACCCTTACCCTTGCTTTTACCCTTAGGCTTACCCTTACCTTTACCCTTACCCTTACCCTTACCCTTACCCTTACCCTTACCCTTACCCTTACCCTTACCCTTACCCTTACCCTTGCTTTTACCCTTAAGCTTACCCTCACCCTTACCCTCACCCTTACCCTTACCCTTACCCTTACCCTTGCTTTTACCCTTAAGCTTACCCTTACCCTTACCCTTACCCTTACCCTTACCCTTACCCTTACCCTTACCCTTACCCTTACCCTTGCTTTTACCCTTAAGCTTACCCTTTCCCTTACCCTTACCCTTACCCTTACCCTTACCCTTACCCTTGCTTTTACCCTTAAGCTTACCCTTACCCTTACCCTTACCCTTACCCTTGCTTTTACCCTTAGGCTTACCCTTACCTTTACCCTTACCCTTACCCTTACCCTTACCCTTACCCTTACCCTTGCTTTTACCCTTAAGCTTACCCTTACCATTACCCTTACCCTTACCCTTACCCTTACCCTTACCCTTACCCTTACCCTTACCCTTGCTTTTACCCTTAAGCTTACCCTTACCCTTACCCTTACCCTTACCCTTGCTTTTACCCTTAGGCTTACTCTTACCTTTACCTTTACCCTTACCCTTACCCTTACCCTTACCCTTGCTTATACCCTTAAGCTTACCCTTACCCTTACCCTTACCCTTACCCTTACCCTTACCCTTACCCTTACCCTTACCCTTACCCTCGCTTTTACCCTTAAGCTTACCCTTACCCTTACCCTTACCCTTACCCTTACCCTTACCCTTGCTTTTACCCTTAAGCTTACCCTTACCCTTACCCTTACCCTTGCTTTTACCCTTAAGCTTACCCTTTCCCTTACCCTTACCCTTGCCCTTACCCTTACCCTTGCTTTTACCCTTAAGCTTACCCTTACCCTTACCCTTACCCTTACCCTTGCTTTCACCCTTAGGCTTACCCTTACCTTTACCCTTACCCTTACCCTTACCCTTACCCTTACCCTTACCCTTACCCTTACCCTTACCCTTGCTTTTACCCTTAAGCTTACCCTTACCATTACCCTTACCCTTACCCTTACCTTTACCCTTGCTTTTACCCTTAAGCTTACCCTTACCCTTACCCTTACCCTTACCCTTGCTTTTACCCTTAAGCTTACCCTTACCCTTACCCTCACCCTTAACCTTACCCTTACCCTTACCCTTGCTTTTGCCTTAAGCTTACCCTTACCCTTACCCTAACCCTTACCCTTACCCTTTCCTTTACCCTTACCCTTGCTTTTACCCTTAAGCTTACCCTTACCCTTACCCTTACCCTTAACCTTACCCTTACCCTTACCCTTACCCTTACCCTTACCCTTGCTTTTACCCTTAGGATTACCCTTACCTTTACCCTTACCCTTTTCCTTACCCTCACCCTTACCCTTACCCTTACCCTTGCTTTTACCCTCAAGCTTACCCTTACCCTTACCCTTACCCTTTCCCTTACCCTTACCCTTGCTTTTACCCTTAAGCTTACCCTTACCCTTACCCTTACCCTTACCCTTACACTTACCCTTGCTTCTACCATTACCCTTACCCTTACCCTTACCCTTACCCTTACGCTTACCCTTGCTTTTACCCTTAGGCTTACCCTTACCTTTACCCTTACCCTTACCCTTACCCTTACCCTTACCCTTACCCTTACCCTTACCCTTACCCTTACCCTTACCCTTACCCTTACCCTTACCCTTGCTTTTACCCTTAAGCTTACCCTTACCCGTACCCTTACCCTTACCCTTACCCTTACCCTTGCTTTTACCCTTAAGCTTACCCTTACCCTTACCCTTACCCTTACCCTTACCCTTACCCTTGCTTTTACCCTTAGGCTTTCCCCTACCCTTACCCTTACCCTTACCCTTGCTTTTACCCTTAAGCTTACCCTTACCCTTACCCTTACCCTTACCCTTACCCTTACCCTTACCCTTACCCTTACCCTTACCCTTACCCTTACCCTTACCCTTACCCTTACCCTTACCCTTACCCTTACCCTTACCCTTGCTTTTACCCTTAGGCTTACCCTTACCTTTACCCTTACCCTTACCCTTACCCTTACACTTACCCTTACCCTTACCCTTACCCTTGCTTTTACCCTTAAGCTTACCCTTACCCTAACCCTTACCCTAACCCTTACCCTTACCCTTACCCTTACCCTTACCCTTACCCTTACCCTTACCCTTGCTTTTACCCTTAAGCTTACCCCTAATCTTACCCTTACCCTTACCCTAACTTTTACCCTTACCCTTACCCTTACCTTTACCCTTACCCTTGCTTTTACCCTTAAGCTTACGCTTACCCTTACCCTTACCCTTACCCTTACCCTTACCCTTACCCTTACCCTTACCCTTACCCTTACCCTTACCCTTACCCTTACCCTTACCCTTACCCTTACCCTTACCCTTGCTTTTACCCTTAAGCTTACCCTTACCCTTACCCTTACCCTTAACCTTACCCTTACCCTTACCCTTACCCTTGCTTTTACCCTTAAGCTTACCCTTACCCTTACCCTTACATTTACCCTTACCCTTACCCTTACCCTTACACTTACCCTTACCCTTACCCTTACCCTTACCCTTACCCTTGCTTTTACCCTTAGGCTTACCCTTACCTTTACCCTTACCCTTACCCTTACCCTTACCCTTACCCTTACCCTTACCCTTACCCTTGCTTTTACCCTTAAGCTTACCCTTACCCTTACCCTTACCCTTACCCTTACCCTTACCCTTACCCTAACCCTTACCCTTGCTTTTACCCTTAAGCTTACCCTTACCCTTACCCTCACCCTTACCCTTGCTTTTACCCTTACCCTTACCCTCACCCTTACCCTTACCCTTACCCTTGCTTTTACCCTTAAGCTTACCCTTACCCTTTCCCTTACCCTTACCCTTACCCTTACCCTTACCCTTACCCTTACCCTTACCCTTACCCTTACCCTTACCCTTACCCTTACCCTTACCCTTACCCTTACCCTTACCCTTACCCATACCCTTACCCTTGCTTTTACCCTTAGGCTTACCCTTACCTTTACCCTTACCCTTACCCTTACCCTTACCCTTACCCTTACCCTTACCCTTACCCTTACCCTTACCCTTACCCTTGCTTTTACCCTTAAGCTTACCCTCACCCTTACCCTCACCCTTACCCTTACCCTTACCCTTACCCTTGCTTTTACCCTTAAGCTTACCCTTACCCTTACCCTTACCCTTACCCTTACCCTTACCCTTACCCTTACCCTTACCCTTACCCTTACCCTTACCCTTGCTTTTACCCTTAAGCTTACCCTTACCCTTACCCTTACCCTTACCCTTACCCTTACCCTTACCCTTACCCTTGCTTATACCCTTAAGCTTACCCTTACCCTTACCCTTACCCTTACCCTTACCCTTACCCTTACCCTCCTTACCCTTACCCTTACCCTTACCCTTACCCTTACCCTTACCCTTACCCTTACCCTTACCCTTACCCTTGCTTTTACCCTTAGGCTTACCCTTACCCTTACCCTTACCCTTACCCTTACCCTTACCCTTACCCTTACCCTTACCCTTACCCTTACCCTTAACCTTGCTTTTACCCTTAAGCTTACCCTTACCCTTACCCTTACCCTTACCCTTACCCTTACCCTAACCCTTGCTTTTACCCTCACCCTTGCTTTTACCCTTAAGCTTACCCTTACCCTTACCCTTACCCTTACCCTTACCCTTACCTTTACCCTTTCTTTTACCCTTAAGCTTACCCTTACCCTTACCCTTACCCTTACCCTTAAGCTTACCCTTACCCTTACCCTTACCCTTACCCTTACCCTTACCCTTACCCTTACCCTTGCTTTTACCCTTAAGCTTACCCTTACCCTTACCCTTACCCTTACCCTTACCCTTACCCTTACCCTTACCCTTACCCTTACCCTTGCTTTTACCCTTAAGCTTACCCTTACCCTTACCCTTACACTTACCCTTACCCTTCCCCGTACCTTACCCTTACCCTACCCTTACCCTACACACCCTTACCCTTACCCCCCTACCCTTGCTTTTACCCTTACCCTTGCTTTTACCCTTAAGCTTACCCTTACCCTTACCCTTACCATTACCCTTCCCCTCACCCTTACCCTTACCCTTACCCTTGCTTTTACCCTTAAGCTTACCCTTACCCTTACCCTTACCCTTACCTATAAGCTTACCCTTACCCTTACCCTTACCCTTACCCTTACCCTTACCCTTACCCTTACCCTTACCCTTACCCTTACCCTTACCCTTACCCTTACCCTTACCCTTACCCTTACCCTTGCTTTTACCCTTAAGCTTACCCTTATCCTTACCCTTACCCTTACCCTTAAGCTTACCCTTACCCTTACCCTTACCCTTACCCTTACCCTAACCCTTACCCTTGCTTTTACCCTTAAGCTTACCCTTACCCTTACCCTTACCCTTACCCTTACCCTTACCCTTACCTTTACCCTTACCTTTGCTTTTACCCTTAAGCTTACCCTTACCCTTACCCTTACCCTTACCCTTACTCTTACCCTTACCCTTACCCTTACCCTTACCCTTAACCTTACCCTTACCCTTACCCTTACCCTTACCCTTACCCTTACCCTTACCCTTACCCTTGCTTTTACCCTTAGGCTTACCCTTACCTTTACCCTTACCCTTACCCTTACCCTTACCCTTACCCTTACCCTTGCTTTTACCCTTAAGCTTACCCTTACCCTGACCCTTACCCTTACCCTTACCCTTACCCTTACCCTTACCCTTACCCTTACCCTTACCCTAACCCTTACCCTTGCTTTTACCCTTAAGCTTACCCCTACCCTTACCCTTACCCTTACCTTTACCCTTACCCTTACCCTTACCCTTACCCTTACCCTTACCCTTACCCTTACCCTTACCCTTACCCTTGCTTTTACCCTTAAGCTTACCCTTACCCTTACCCTTACCCTTACCCTTACCCTTAAGCTTACCCTTACCCTTACCCTTACCCTTACCCTTACCCTTACCCTTACCCTTGCTTTTACCCTTAAGCTTACCCTTACCCTTACCCTTACCCTTACCCTTACCCTTACCCTTACCCTTACCCTTACCCTTACCCTTACCCTTACCCTCACCCTTACCCTTACCCTTACCCTTGCTTTTACTCTTAGGCTTACCCTTACCTTTACCCTTACCCTTACCTTTACCCTTACCCTTACCCTTACCCTTACCCTTACCCTTACCCTTACCCTAACCCTCACCCTTACCCTTACCCTTACCCTTGCTTTTACCCTTAAGCTTACCCTTACCCTTACCCTTACCCTTACCCTTACCCTTACCCTTACCCTTACCCTTACCCTTACCCTTACCCTTACCCTTACCCTTACCCTTACCCTTACCCTTACCCTTACCCTTACCCTTACCCTTACCCTTACCCTTACCCTTACCCTTACCCTTACCCTTACCCTTACCCTTGCTTTTACCCTTAGGCTTACCCTTACCCTTACCCTTACCCTTACACTTGCTTTTACCCTTAAGCTTACCCTTACCCTTACCCTTACCCTTAGCCTTACCCTTACCCTTACCCTTACCCTTACCCTTACCCTTGCTTTTATTCTTAAGCTTACCCTTACCCTTACCCTTACCCTTACCCTTACCCTTACCCTTACCCTTACCCTTACCCTTACCCTTACCCTTACCCTGACCCTTGCTTTTACCCTTAAGCTTACCCTTACCCTTACCCTTGCTTTTACCCTTAAGCTTACCCTTACCCTTACATTTACCCTTACCCTTACCCTTACCCTTACCCTTACCCTCACCCTTACCCTTACCCTTACCCTTACCCTTACCCTTACCCTTACCCTTACCCTTACCCTTACCCTTACCCTTACCCTTACCCTTACCCTTACCCTTACTCTTACCCTTACCCTTACCCTTACCCTTACCCTTGCTTTTACCCTTAGGCTTACCCTTACCCTTACCCTTACCCTTACCCTTGCTTTTACCCTTAAGCTTACCCTTACCCTTACCCTTACCCTTACCCTTACCCTTACCCTTACCCTTACCCTTACCCTTACCCTTGCTTTTATCCTTAAGCTTACCCTTACCCTTACCCTTACCCTTACCCTTTCCCTTACCCTTACCCTTACCCTTACCCTTACCCTTACCCTTACCCTTACCCTTACCCTTACCCTGACCCTTGCTTTTACCCTTAAGCTTACCCTTACCCTTACCCTTGCTTTTACCCTTAAGCTTACCCTTACCCTTACCCTTACCCTTTCCCTTACCCTTACCCTTACCCTTACCCTTACCCTTACCCTTACCCTTACCCTTACCCTTACCCTTACCCTTACCCTAACCCTTGCTTTTACCCTTAAGCTTACCCTTACCCTTACCCTTACCCTTACCCTTACCCTTACCCTTACCCTTGCTTTTACCCTTAAGCTTACCCTTACCCTTACCCTTACCCTTACCCTTACCCTTACCCTTACCCTTACCCTTACCCTTACCCTTGCTTTTACCCTTAAGCTTACCCTTACCCTTACCCTTACCCTTACCCTTACTTTTACCCTTACCCTTACCCTTACCTTTACCCTTACCCTTGCTTTTACCCTTAAGCTTACGCTTACCCTTACCCTTACCCTTACCCTTACCCTTAGCCTTACCCTTACCCTTACCCTTACCCTTACCCTTACCCTTACCCTTGCTTTTACCCTTAAGCTTACCCTTACCCTTACCCTTACCCTTAACCTTACCCTTACCCTTACCCTTACCCTTGCTTTTACCCTTAAGCTTACCCTTACCCTTACCCTTACATTTACCCTTACCCTTACCCTTACCCTTACCCTTACACTTACCCTTACCCTTACCCTTACCCTTACCCTTACCCTTGATTTTACCCTTAGGCTTACCCTTACCTTTACCCTTACCCTTACCCTTACCCTTACCCTTACCCTTACCCTTACCCTTGCTTTTACCCTTAAGCTTACCCTTACCCTTACCCTTACCCTTACCCTTACCCTTACCCTAACCCTTACCCTTGCTTTTACCCTTAGGCTTACCCTTACCTCTACCCTTACCCATACCCTTACCCTTACCCTTACCCTTGCTTTTACCCTTAAGCTTACCCTTACCCTTACCCTTACCCTTACCCTTACCCTTACCCTTACCCTTACCCTTACCCTTACCCTTACCCTTGCTTTTACCCTTAAGCTTACCCTTACCCTTACTCTTACCCTTGCCCTTACCCTTGCTTTTACCCTTAGCCTTACCCTTACCCTTACCCTTACCCTTACCCTTGCTTTTACCATTAAGCTTACCCTTACCCTTACCCTTACCCTTACCCTTACCCTTGCTTTTACCCTTAAGCTAACCCTTACCCTTACCCTTACCCTTACCCTTACCCTTACCCTAACCCTTACCCTTGCTTTTACCCTTACCCTTACCCTTGCTTTTACCCTTAGGCTTACCCTTACCTTTACCCTCACCCTTACCCTTACCTTTACCCTCACCCTTACCCTTACCCTTACCCTTACCCTTGCTTTTACCCTTAAGCTTACCCTTACCCTTACCCTTACCCTTACCCTTACCCTTACCCTTACCCTTACCCTTACCCTTACCCTTACCCTTACCCTTGCTTTTACTCTTAAGCTTACCCTTACCCTTACCCTTACCCTTACCCTTACCCTTACCCTTACCCTTACCCTTACCCTTACCCTTACCCTTACCCTTACCCTTACCCTTACCCTTACCCTTACCCTTACCCTTGCTTTTACCCTTAAGCTTACCCTTACCCTTACCCTTACCCTTACCCTTACCCTTGCTTTTACCATTAAGCTTACCCTTACCCTTACCCTTACCCTTACCCTTACCCTTACCCTTACCCTTACCCTTACCCTTACCTTTACCCTTGCTTTTACCCTTAGGCTCACCTTTACCTTTACCCTTACCCTTACCCTTACCCTAACCCTTACCCTTACCCTTACCCTTACCCTTGCTTTTACCCTTAGGCTTACCCTTACCCTTACCCTAACCCTTACCCTTGCTTTTACCCTTAAGTTTACCCTTACCCTTACCCTTACCCTTACCCTTACCCTTACCCTTACCCTTACCCTTACCCTTACCCTTACCCTTACCCTTACCCTTACCCTTATCCTTACCCTTACCCTTACCCTTACCCTTACCCTTACCCTTACCCTTACCCTTGCTTTTACCCTTAGGCTTACCCTTACCTTTACCCTTACCCTTACTCTTACCCTTACCCTTACCCTTACCCTTACCCTTGCTTTTACCCTTAAGCTTACCCTTACCCTTACCCTTACCCTTACCCTTATTCTTACCTTACCCTTACCCTTGCTTTTACCCTTAAGCTTACCCTTACCCTTACCCTTACCCTTATCCTTACCCTTACACTTACCCTTACCCTTGTTTTACCCTTAAGCTTACCCTTACCCTTACCCTTACCCTTACCCATACCCTTAAGCTTACCCTTACCCTTACCCTTACCCTTACCCTTACCCTTACCCTTACCCTTACCCTTACCCTTGCTTTTACCCTTAAGCTTACCCTTACCCTTACCCTTACCCTTACCCTTACCCTTACCCTTACCCTTACTCTTACCCTTGCTTTTACCCTTAGGCTTACCCTTACCTTTACCCTTACCCGTACCCTTACCCTTACCCTTACCCTTACCCTTACCCTTGCTTTTACCCTTAAGCTTACCCTTACCCTTACCCTTACCCTTACCCTTACCCTTACCCTTACCCTTACCCTTACCCTTACCCTTACCCTTACCCTTGCTTTTACCCTTAATCTTACCCTTACCCTCACCCTTGCTTTTACCCTTAAGCTTACCCTTACCCTTACCCTTACCCTTACCCTTACCCTTACCCTTACCCTTACCCTTACCCTTGCTTTTACCCTTAAGCTTACCCTTACCCTTACCCTTACCCTTACCCTTGCTTTTACCCTTAAGCTTACCCTTACCCTTACCCTTACCCTTACCCTTACCCTTACCCTTACCCTTACCCTTGCTTTTACCCTTAAGCTTACCCTTACCCTTACCCTTACCCTCACCCTTACCCTTACCCTTACCCTTACCCTTACCCTTACCCTTACCCTTACCCTGGCTTTTACCCTTAAGCTTACCCTTACCCTTACCCTTACCCTTACCCTTACCCTTAACCTTACCCTTACCCTTACCCTTACCCTTACCCTTACCCTTACCCTTACCCTTACCCTTACCCTTACCCTTACCCTTACCCTGACCCTTACCTTTGCTTTTACCCTTAGGCTTACCCTTACCTTTACCCTTACCCTTACCCTTACCCTTACTCTTACCCTTACCCTTACCCTTACGCTTACCCTTACCTTACCCTTGCTTTTACCCTTAAGCTTACACTTACCCTTACCCTTACCCTTACCCTTACCCTTACCCTTACCCTTACCCTTACCCTTACCCTTACCCTTACCCTTACCCTTACCCTTACCCTTACCCTTACCCTTGCTTTTACCCTTAAGCTTACCCTTACCCTTACCCTTACCCTTACCCTTACCCTTACCCTTACCCTTACCCTTACCCTTACCCTTACCCTTACCCTTACCCTTACCCTTACCCTTACCCTTACCCTTGCTTTTACCCTTAAGCTTACCCTTACCCTTACCCTTACCCTTACCCTTACACTTACCCTTGCTTTTACCCTTAAGCTTACCCTAACCCTTACCCTTACCCTTACCCTTACCCTTACTTACCCTTACCCTTACCCTTACCCTTACCTTACCCTTACCCTTACCCTTACCCTTACCCTTACCCTTACCCTTACCCTTACCCTTACCCTTACCCTTACCCTTACCCTTACCCTTACCCTTGCTTTTACCCTTAGGCTTACCCTTACCTTTACCCTTACCCTAACCCTTACCCTTACCCTTACCCTTACCCTTACCCTTGCTTTTACCCTTAAGCTTACCCTTACCCTAACCCCTACCCTTACCCTTACCCTTACCCTTACCCTTACCCTTACCCTTGCTTTTACCGTTAAGCTTACCCTTACCCCCACCCTTACCCTTACCCTAACCCTTACCCTTACCCTTACCCTTACCCTTACCCTTACCCTTGCTTTTACCTTAAGCTTACCCTTACCCTTACCCTTACCCTTACCCTAACCCTTACCCTTACCCTTACCCTTGCTTTTACCCTTAGGCTTACCCTTACCTTTACCCTTACCCTTACCCTTACCCTTACCCTTACCCTTACCCTTATCCTTACCCTTACCCTTACCCTTGCTTTTACCCTTAAGCTTACCCTTACCCTTACCCTTACCCTTGCTTTTACCCTTAAGCTTACCCTTACCCTTACCCTTACCCTTACCCTTACCCTTGCTTTTACCCTTAGGCTTACCCTTACCTTTACCCTTACGCTTACCCTTACCCTTACCCTCACCCTTACCCTTGCTTTTACCCTTAAGCTTACCCTTACCTTACCCTTACCCTTACCCTTACCCTTACCCTTACCT
>CAUEHS010001026.1:0-16715 GCA_958510865.1 Myrrha octodecimguttata
TAAGGGTAAGGTAAGGGTAAGCCTAAGGGTAAAAGCAAGGGTAAGGGTAAGGGTAAGGGTAAGGGTAAGGGTAAGGGTAAGGGTAAGGGTAAGGGTAAGGGTAAGGGTAAGGGTAAGGGTAAGGGTAAGGGTAAGGGTAAGGGTAAGGGTAAGGGTAAGGGTAAGGGTAAGGGTAAGGGTAAGCTTAAGGGTAAAAGCAAGGGTAAGGGTAAGGGTAAGGGTAAGGGTAAGGGTAAGGGTAAGGGTAAGCTTAAGGGTAAAAGCAAGGGTAAGGGTAAGGGTAAGGGTAAGGGTAAGGGTAAGGGTAAGGGTAAGGGTAAGCTTAAGGGTAAAAGCAAGGGTAAGGGTAAGGGTAAGGGTAAGGGTAAGCTTAAGGGTAAAAGCAAGGGTAAGGGTAAGGGTAAGGGTAAGGGTAAGGGTAAGGGTAAGGGTAAAGGTAAGGGTAAGCCTAAGGGTAAAAGCAAGGGTAAGGGTAAGGGTAAGGGTAAGGGTAAGGGTAAGGGTAAGGGTAAGGGTAAGGGTAAGGGTAAGGGTAAGGGTAAGGGTAAGGGTAAGGGTAAGGGTAAGGGTAAGCTTAAGGGTAAAAGCAAGGGTGAGGGTAAGGGTAAGGGTAAGGGTAAGGGTAAGGGTAAGGGTAAGGGTAAGGGTAAGGGTAAGGGTAAGGGTAAGGGTAAGGGTAAGGGTAAGGGTAAGGGTAAGGGTAAGGGTAAGGGTAAGCCTAAGGGTAAAAGCAAGGGTAAGGGTAAGGGTAAGGGTAAGGGTAAGGGTAAGCTTAAGGGTAAAAGCAAGGGTAAGGGTAAGGGTAAGGGTAAGGGTAAGGGTAAGGGTAAGGGTAAGCTTAAGGGTAAAAGCAAGGATAAGGGTAAGGGTAAGGGTAAGGGTAAGAGTAAGGGTAAGGGTAAGGGTAAAGGTAAGGGTAAGCCTAAGGGTAAAAGCAAGGGTATGGGTAAGGGTAAGGGTAAGTGTAAGGGTAAGGGTAAGGGTAAGGGTAAGGGTAAGGGTAAGGGTAAGGGTAAGGGTAAGGGTAAGGGTAAGGGTAAGGGTAAGCTTAAGGGTAAAAGCAAGGGTAAGGGTAAGGGTAAGGGTAAGGGTAAGGGTAAGGGTAAGGGTAAGGGTAAGCTTAAGGGTAAAAGCAAGGGTAAGGGTAAGGGTGAGGGTAAGGGTAAGGGTAAAGGTAAGGGTAAGGGTAAGGGTAAGGGTAAGGGTAAGGGTAAGGGTAAGGGTAAGGGTAAGCTTAAGGGTAAAAGCAAGGGTAAGGGTAAGGGTAAGGGTAAGGGTAAGGGTAAGGGTAAGGGTAAGCTTAAGGGTAAAAGCAAGGGTAAGGGTAAGGGTAAGGGTAAGGGTAAGGGTAAGGGTAAGGGTAAGCCTAAGGGTAAAAGCAAGGGTAAGGGTAAGGGTAAAAGCAAGGGTAAGGGTAAGGGTAAGGGTAAGGGTAAGGGTAAGGGTAAGGGTAAGGGTAAGGGTAAGGGTAAGCTTAAGGGTAAAAGCAAGGGTAAGGGTAAGGGTAAGGGTAAGGGTAAGGGTAAGTGTAAGCTTAAGGGTAAAAGCAAGGGTAAGGGTAAGGGTAAGGGTAAAGGTAAGGGTAAGCCTTAGGGTAAAAGCAAGGGTAAGGGTAAGGGTAAGGGTAAGGGTAAGGGTAAGGGTAAGGGTAAGGGTAAGGGTAAGGGTAAGCTTAAGGGTAAAAGAAAGGGTAAGGGTAAGGGTAAGGGTAAGGGTAAGGGTAAGGGTAAGGGTAAGGGTAAGGGTAAGGGTAAGGGTAAGGGTAAGGGTAAGGGTAAGGGTAAGCTTAAGGGTAAAAGCAAGGGTAAGGGTAAGGGTAAGGGTAAGGGTAAGGGTAAGGGTAAGGGTAAGCTTAAGGGTTAAAGCAAGGGTAAGGGTTAGGGTAAGGGTAAGGGTAAGGGTAAGGGTAAGCTTGAGGGTAAAAGCAAGGGTAAGGGTAAGGGTAAGGGTAAGGGTAAAGGTAAGGGTAAGCCTAAGGGTAAAAGCAAGGGTAAGGGTAAGGGTAAGGGTAAGGGTAAGGGTAAGGGTAAGGGTAAGGGTAAGGGTAAGGGTAAGGGTAAGCTTAAGGGTATAAGCAAGGGTAAGGGTAAGGGTAAGGGTGAGGGTAAGGGTAAGGGTAAGGGTAAGGGTAAGGGTAAGCTTAAGGGTAAAAGCAATGGTAAGGGTAAGGGTAAGGGTAAGGGTAAGGGTAAGCTTAAGAGTAAAAGCAAGGGTAAGGGTAAGGGTAAGGGTAAGGGTAAGGGTAAGGGTAAGGGTAAGGGTAAGGGTAAGGGTAAGGGTAAAGGTAAGGGTAAGTCTAAGGGTAAAAGCAAGGGTAAGGGTAAGGGTAAGGGTAAGGGTAAGGGTAAGGGTAAGGGTAAGGGTAAGGGTAAGGGTAAGGGTAAGGGTAAGGGTAAGTGTAAGGGTAAGCTTAAGGGTAAAAGCAAGGGTAAGGGTAAGGGTAAGGGTAAGGGTAAGGGTAAGGGTAAAGGTAAGGGTAAGCCTAAGGGTAAAAGCAAGGGTAAGGGTAAGGGTAAGGGTAAGGGTAAGGGTAAGGGTAAGGGTAAGGGTAAGGGTAAGGGTAAGGGTAAGGGTAAGGGTAAGGGTAAGGGTAAGGGTAAGGGTAAGGGTAAGGGTAAGGGTAAGGGTAAGGGTAAGCTTAAGGGTAAAAGCAAGGGTAAGGGTAAGGGTAAGGGTAAGGGTAAGGGTAAGGGTAAGGGTAAGGGTAAGCTTAAGGGTAACAGCAAGGGTAAGGGTAAGGGTAAGGGTAAGGGTAAGGGTAAGGGTAAGGGTAAGGGTAAGCTTAAGGGTAAAAGCAATGGTAAGGGTAAGGGTAAGGGTAAGGGTAAGCTTAAGGGTAAAAGCAAGGGTAAGGGTAAGGGTAAGGGTAAGGGTAAGGGTAAGGGTAAGGGTAAGGGTAAGGGTAAAGGTAAGGGTAAGCCTAAGGGTAAAAGCAAGGGTAAGGGTAAGGGTAAGGGTAAGGGTAAGGGTAAGGGTAAGGGTAAGGGTAAGGGTAAGGGTAAGGGTAAGGGTAAGGGTAAGGGTAAGGGTAAGGGTAAGGGTAAGGGTAAGGGTAAGGGTAAGCTTAAGGGTAAAAGCAAGGGTGAGGGTAAGGGTAAGGGTAAAGGTAAGGGTAAGGGTAAGGGTAAGGGTAAGGGTAAGGGTAAGGGTAAGGGTAAGGGTAAGGGTAAGGGTAAGGGTAAGGGTAAGGGTAAGGGTAAGGGTAAGCCTAAGGGTAAAAGCAAGGGTAAGGGTAAGGGTAAGGGTAAGGGTAAGGGTAAGCTTAAGGGTAAAAGCAAGGGTAAGGGTAAGGGTAAGGGTAAGGGTAAGGGTAAGGGTAAGGGTAAGCTTAAGGGTAAAAGCAAGGGTAAGGGTAAGGGTAAGGGTAAGGGTAAGGGTAAGGGTAAGGGTAAGGGTAAGGGTAAGGGTAAAGGTAAGGGTAAGCCTAAGGGTAAAAGCAAGGGTATGGGTAAGGGTAAGGGTAAGGGTAAGGGTAAGGGTAAGGGTAAGGGTAAGGGTAAGGGTAAGGGTAAGGGTAAGGGTAAGGGTAAGGGTAAGGGTAAGCTTAAGGGTAAAAGCAAGGGTAAGGGTAAGGGTAAGGGTAAGGGTAAGGGTAAGGGTAAAGGTAAGGGTAAGGGTAAGGGTAAGGGTAAGGGTAAGCTTAAGGGTAAAAGCAAGGGTAAGGGTAAGGGTGAGGGTAAGGGTAAGGGTAAAGGTAAGGGTAAGGGTAAGGGTAAGGGTAAGGGTAAGGGTAAGGGTAAGGGTAAGGGTAAGGGTAAGGGTAAGCTTAAGGGTAAAAGCAAGGGTAAGGGTAAGGGTAAGGGTAAGGGTAAGGGTAAGGGTAAGGGTAAGGGTAAGCTTAAGGGTAAAAGCAAGGGTAAGGGTAAGGGTAAGGGTAAGGGTAAGGGTAAGGGTAAGGGTAAGCCTAAGGGTAAAAGCAAGGGTAAGGGTAAGGGTAAAAGCAAGGGTAAGGGTAAGGGTAAGGGTAAGGGTAAGGGTAAGGGTAAGGGTAAGGGTGAGGGTAAGGGTAAGCTTAAGGGTAAAAGCAAGGGTAAGGGTAAGGGTAAGGGTAAGGGTAAGGGTAAGTGTAAGCTTAAGGGTAAAAGCAAGGGTAAGGGTAAGGGTAAGGGTAAAGGTAAGGGTAAGCCTTAGGGTAAAAGCAAGGGTAAGGGTAAGGGTAAGGGTAAGGGTAAGGGTAAGGGTAAGGGTAAGGGTAAGGGTAAGGGTAAGGGTAAGCTTAAGGGTAAAAGAAAGGGTAAGGGTAAGGGTAAGGGTAAGGGTAAGGGTAAGGGTAAGGGTAAGGGTAAGGGTAAGGGTAAGGGTAAGGGTAAGGGTAAGGGTAAGGGTAAGGGTAAGGGTAAGGGTAAGCTTAAGGGTAAAAGCAAGGGTAAGGGTAAGGGTAAGGGTAAGGGTAAGGGTAAGCTTAAGGGTTAAAGCAAGGGTAAGGGTTAGGGTAAGGGTAAGGGTAAGGGTAAGGGTAAGCTTGAGGGTAAAAGCAAGGGTAAGGGTAAGGGTAAGGGTAAGGGTAAAGGTAAGGGTAAGCCTAAGGGTAAAAGCAAGGGTAAGGGTAAGGGTAAGGGTAAGGGTAAGGGTAAGGGTAAGGGTAAGGGTAAGGGTAAGGGTAAGGGTAAGGGTAAGCTTAAGGGTATAAGCAAGGGTAAGGGTAAGGGTAAGGGTGAGGGTAAGGGTAAGGGTAAGGGTAAGCTTAAGGGTAAAAGCAAGGGTAAGGTTAAGGGTAAGGGTAAGGGTAAGGGTAAGGGTAAGGGTAAGCTTAAGGGTAAAAGCAAGGGTAAGGGTAAGGGTAAGGGTAAGGGTAAGGGTAAGGGTAAGGGTAAGGGTAAGGGTAAGGGTAAGGGTAAGGGTAAAGGTAAGGGTAAGCCTAAGGGTAAAAGCAAGGGTAAGGGTAAAGGTAAGGGTAAGGGTAAGGGTAAGGGTAAGGGTAAGGGTAAGGGTAAGGGTAAGGGTAAGGGTAAGGGTAAGGGTAAGGGTAAGGGTAAGGGTAAGCTTAAGGGTAAAAGCAAGGGTAAGGGTAAGGGTAAGGGTAAGGGTAAGCCTAAGGGTAAAACAAGGGTAAGGGTAAGGGTAAGGGTAAGGGTAAGCTTAAGGGTAAAAGCAAGGGTAAGGGTAAGGGTAAGGGTGAGGGTCAGGGTAAGCTTAAGGGTTAAAGCAAGGGTAAGGGTAAGGGTAAGGGTAAGGGTAAGGGTAAGGGTAAGGGTAAGGGTAAAGGTAAGGGTAAGGGTAAGGGTAAGGGTAAGGGTAAGGGTAAGCTTAAGGGTAAAAGCAAGGGTAAGGGTAAGGGTAAGGGTAAGGGTAAGGGTAAGGGTAAGGGTAAGGGTAAGGGTAAGCTTAAGGGTAAGGGTAAGGGTAAGGGTAAGGGTAAGCTTAAGGGTAAAAGCAAGGGTAAGGGTAAGGGTAAGGGTAAGGGTAAGGGTAAGGGTAAGGGTAAGCTTAAGGGTAAGGGTAAGGGTAAGTGTAAGGGTAAGCTTAAGGGTAAAAGCAAGGGTAAGGGTAAGGGTAAGGGTAAGGGTAAGGAAAAGCTTAAGGGTAAGGGTAAGGGTAAGGGTAAGGGTGAGCTTAAGGGTAAAATCAAGGGTAAGGGTAAGGGTAAGGGTAAGGGTAAGGGTAAGGGTAAGGGTAAGGGTAAGGGTAAGGGTAAGGGTAAGGGTAAGGGTAAGGATAAGCTTAAGGGTAAGGGTAAGGGTAAGGGTAAGGGTAAGCTTAAGGGTAAAAGCAAGGGTAAGGGTAAGGGTAAGGGTAAGGGTAAGGGTAAGGGTAAGGGTAAGGGTTAGGGTAAGCTTAAGGGTAAAAGCAAGGGTAAGGGTAAGGGTAAGGGTAAGGGTAAGGGTAAGGGTAAGGGTAAGGGAAAGGGTAAAGGTAAGGGTAAGCCTAAGGGTAAAAGCAAGGGAAAGGGTAAGGGTAAGGGTAAGGGTAAGGGTAAGGGTAAGGGTAAGGGTAAGGGTAAGGGTAAGGGTAAGGGTAAGGGTAAGCTTAAGGGTAAAAGCAAGGGTAAGGGTAAGGGTAAGGGTAAGGGTAAGGGTAAGGGTAAGCCTAAGGGTAAAAGCAAGGGTAAGGGTGAGGGTAAGGGTAAGGGTAAGGGTAAGGGTAAGGGTAAGCTTAAGGGTAAAAGCAAGGGTAAGGGTAAGGGTAAGGGTAAGGGTAAGGGTGAGGGTAAACTTAAGGGTAAAAGCAAGGGTGAGGGTAAGGGTGAGGGTAAGGGTAAGGGTAAGGGTAAGGGTAAGGGTAAGGGTAAGGGTAAGGGTAAGGGTAAGGGTAAGGGTAAGGGTAAGGGTAAGGGTAAGGGTAAGGGTAAGGGTAAGGGTAAGGGTAAGAGTAAGGGTAAGGGTAAGGGTAAGCTTAAGGGTAAAAGCAAGGGTAAGGGTAAGGGTAAGGGTAAGGGTAAGCCTAAGGGTAAAAGCAAGGATAAGGGTTAGGGTAAGGGTAAGGGTAAGGGTAAGCTTAAGGGTAAAAGCAAGGGTAAGGGTAAGGGTAAGGGTAAGGGTAAGGGTAAGGGTAAGCTTAAGGGTAAAACAAGGGTAAGGGTAAGGGTAAGGGTAAGGGTAAGGGTAAGGGTAAGGGTAAAGGTAAGGGTAAGCCTAAGGGTAAAAGCAAGGGTAAGGGTAAGGGTAAGGGTAAGGGTAAGGGTAAGGGTAAGGGTAAGGGTAAGGGTAAGCTTAAGGGTAAAAGCAAGGGTAAGGGTAAGGGTAAGGGTAAGGGTAAGGGTAAGGGTAAGGGTAAGGGTAAGGGTAAGGGTAAGCTTAAGGGTAAAAGCAAGGGTAAGGGTAAGGGTAAGGGTAAGGGTAAGGGTAAGGGTAAGGGTAAGGGTAAGGGTAAGGGTAAAGGTAAGGGTAAGGGTAAGGGTAAGGGTAAGGGTAAGGGTAAGGGTAAGCTTAAGGGTAAAAGCAAGGGTAAGGGTTAGGGTAAGGGTAAGGGTAAGGGTAAGGGTAAGGGTAAGGGTAAGCTTAAGGGTAAAAGCAAGGGTAAGGGTAAGGGTAAAGGTAAGGGTAAGGGTAAGGGTAAGGGTAAGGGTAAGGGTAAGGGTAAGCTTAAGGGTAAAAGCAAGGGTAAGGGTAAGGGTAAGGGTAAGGGTAAGGGTAAGGGTGAGGGTAAGCTTAAGGGTAAAAGCAAGGGTAAGGGTAAGTGTAAGGGTAAGGGTAAGGGTTAGGGTAAGGGTAAAGGTAAGGGTAAGCCTAAGGGTAAAAGCAAGGGTAAGGGTAAGGGTAAGGGTAAAAGCAAGTGTAAGGGTAAGGGTAAGCTTAAGGGTAAAAGCAAGTGTAAGGGTAAGGGTAAGGGTAAGGGTAAGGGTAAGGGTAAGGGTAAGGGTAAGGGTAAGGGTAAGGGTAAGGGTAAGGGTAAGGGTAAAGGTAAGGGTAAGGGTAAGGGTAAGGGTAAGGGTAAGGGTAAGGGTAAGGGTAAAGGTAAGGGTAAGCCTAAGGGTAAAAGCAAGGGTAAGGGTAAGGGTAAGGGTAAGGGTAAGCTTAAGGGTAAAAGCAAGGGTAAGGGTAAGGGTAAGGGTAAGGGTAAGCCTAAGGGTAAAAGCAAGGGTAAGGGTAAGGGTAAGGGTAAGGGTAAGGGTAAGCTTAAGGGTAAAAGCAAGGGTAAGGGTAAGGGTAAGGGTAAGGGTAAGGGTAAGCTTAAGGGTAAAAGCAAGTGTAAGGGTAAGGGTAAGGGTAAGGGTAAGGGTAAGGGTAAGGGTAAGGGTAAGGGTAAGGGTAAAGGTAAGGGTAAGCCTAAGGGTAAAAGCAAGGGTAAGGGTTAGGGTAAGGGTAAGGGTAAGCTTAAGGGTAAAAGCAAGGGTAAGGGTAAGGGTAAGGGTAAGGGTAAAGGTAAGGGTAAGGGTAAGGGTAAGGGTAAGCTTAAGGGTAAAAGCAAGGGTAAGGGTAAGGGTAAGGGTAAGGGTAAGGGTAAGGGTAAGGGTAAGGGTAAGGGTAAGGGTAAGGGTAAGGGTAAGGGTAAGGGTAAGGGTAAGGGTAAGCTAAAGGGTAAAAGCAAGGGTAAGGGTTAGGGTAAGGGTAAGGGTAAGGGTAAGGGTAAGGGTAAGCTTAAGGGTAAAAGCAAGGGTAAGGGTAAGGGTAAGGGTAAGGGTAAGGGTAAGGGTAAGGGTAAGGGTAAGGGTAAGGGTAAGGGTAAAGGTAAGGGTAAGCCTAAGGGTAAAAGCAAGGGTAAGGGTAAGGGTAAGAGTAAGGGTAAGGGTAAGGGTAAGGGTAAGGGTAAGGGTAAGGGTAAGGGTAAAGGTAAGGGTAAGGGTAAGCTTAAGGGTAAAAGCAAGGGTAAGGGTAAGGGTAAGGGTAAGGGTAAGGGTAAGGGTAAGGGTAAGAGTAAGGGTAAGGGTAAGGGTAAGCTTAAGGGTAAAAGCAAGGGTAAGGGTAAGGGTAAGGGTAAGGGTAAGGGTAAGGGTAAGGGTAAGGGTAAGGGTAAGGGTAAGGGTAAGGGTAAGGGTAAGGGTAAGCTTAAGGGTAAAAGCAATGGTAAGGGTAAGGGTAAGGGTAAGGGTAAGGGTAAGGGTAAGGGTAAGGGTAAGGGTAAGGGTAAGGGTAAGCTTAAGGGTAAAAGCAAGGGTAAGGGTAAGGGTAAGGGTAAGGGTAAGGGTAAGGGTAGGGGTAATGGTAAGGGTAAAGGTAAGGGTAAGCCTAAGGGTAAAAGCAAGGGTAAGGGTAAGGGTAAGGGTAAGGTTAAGGGTAAGGGTTAGGGTAAGGGTAAGGGTAAGGGTAAGGGTAAGCTTAAGGGTAAAAGCAAGGGTAAGGGTAAGGGTAAGGGAAAGGGTAAGGGTAAGCTTAAGGGTAAAAGCAAGGGTAAGGGTAAGGGTAAGGGTAAGGGTAAGGGTTAGATTAAGGGTAAGCTTAAGGGTAAGGGTAAGGGTAAGGGTAAGTGTAAGCTTAAGGGTAAAAGCAAGGGTAAGGGTCAGGGTAAGGGTAAGTGTAAGGGTAAGGGTAAGGGTAAGGGTAAGGGTGAGCTTAAGGGTAAAAGCAAGGGTAAGGGTAAGGTTAAGGGTAAGGGTAAGGGTAAGGGTAAGGGTAAGGGTTAGCTTAAGGGTAAAAGCAAGGGTAAGGGTAAGGGTAAGGGTAAGGGTAAGGGTAAGGGTAAGGGTAAGGGTAAAGGTAAGGGTAAGCCTAAGGGTAAAAGCAAGGGTAAGGGTAAGGGTAAGGGTAAGGGTAAGGGTAAGAGTAAGGGTAAGGGTAAGGGTAAGGGTAAGGGTAAGGGTAAGGGTAAGCTTAAGGGTAAAAGCAAGGGTAAGGGTAAGGGTAAGGGTAAGGGTAAGGGTAAGGGTAAGGGTAAGGGTAAGGGTAAGCTTAAGGGTAAAAGCAAGGGTAAGGGTGAGGGTAAGGGTAAGGGTAAGGGTAAGGGTAAGGGTAAGGGTAAGGGTAAGGGTAAAGGTAAGGGTAAGCCTAAGGGTCAAAGCAAGGGTAAGGGTAAGGGTAAGGGTAAGGGTAAGGGTAAGGGTAAGGGTAAGCTTAAGGGTAAAAGCAAGGGTAAGGGTAAGGGTAAGGGTAAGGGTAAGGGTAAGGGTAAGGGTAAGGGTAAGGTTAAGCTTAAGGGTAAGGGTAAGGGTAAGGGTAAGGGTAAGCCTAAGGGTAAAAGCAAGGGTAAGTGTAAGGGTAAGGGTAAGGGTAAGGGTAAGCTTAAGGGTAAAAGCAAGGGTAAGGGTAAGGGTAAGGGTAAGGGTAAGCTTAAGGGTAAAAGCAAGGGTAAGGGTAAGGGTAAGGGTAAGGGTAAGGGTAAGGGTAAGGGTAAAGGTAAGGGTAAGCCTAAGGGTAAAAGCAAGGGTAAGGGTAAGGGTAAGAGTAAGGGTAAGGGTAAGGGTAAGGGTAAGGGTAAGGGTAAGGGTAAGGGTAAAGGTAAGGGTAAGGGTAAGCTTAAGGGTAAAAGCAAGGGTAAGGGTAAGGGTAAGGGTAAGGGTAAGGGTAAGGGTAAGAGTAAGGGTAAGGGTAAGGGTAAGCTTAAGGGTAAAAGCAAGGGTAAGGGTAAGGGTAAGGGTAAGGGTAAGGGTAAGGGTAAGGGTAAGGGTAAGGGTAAGGGTAAGGGTAAGGGTAAGGGTAAGGGTAAGCTTAAGGGTAAAAGCAATGGTAAGGGTAAGGGTAAGGGTAAGGGTAAGGGTAAGGGTAAGGGTAAGGGTAAGGGTAAGGGTAAGGGTAAGCTTAAGGGTAAAAGCAAGGGTAAGGGTAAGGGTAAGGGTAAGGGTAAGGGTAAGGGTAGGGGTAATGGTAAGGGTAAAGGTAAGGGTAAGCGTAAGGGTAAAAGCAAGGGTAAGGGTAAGGGTAAGGGTAAGGTTAAGGGTAAGGGTTAGGGTAAGGGTAAGGGTAAGGGTAAGGGTAAGCTTAAGGGTAAAAGCAAGGGTAAGGGTAAGGGTAAGGGAAAGGGTAAGGGTAAGCTTAAGGGTAAAAGCAAGGGTAAGGGTAAGGGTAAGGGTAAGGGTAAGGGTTAGGGTAAGGGTAAGCTTAAGGGTAAGGGTAAGGGTAAGGGTAAGTGTAAGCTTAAGGGTAAAAGCAAGGGTAAGGGTCAGGGTAAGGGTAAGTGTAAGGGTAAGGGTAAGGGTAAGGGTAAGGGTGAGCTTAAGGGTAAAAGCAAGGGTAAGGGTAAGGTTAAGGGTAAGGGTAAGGGTAAGGGTAAGGGTAAGGGTTAGCTTAAGGGTAAAAGCAAGGGTAAGGGTAAGGGTAAGGGTAAGGGTAAGGGTAAGGGTAAGGGTAAGGGTAAAGGTAAGGGTAAGCCTAAGGGTAAAAGCAAGGGTAAGGGTAAGGGTAAGGGTAAGGGTAAGGGTAAGAGTAAGGGTAAGGGTAAGGGTAAGGGTAAGCTTAAGGGTAAAAGCAAGGGTAAGGGTAAGGGTAAGGGTAAGGGTAATCCTAAGGGTAAAAGCAAGGGTAAGGGTAAGGGTAAGCTTAAGGGTAAAAGCAAGGGTAAGGGTAAGGGTAAGGGTAAGGGTAAGGGTAAGGGTACACTTAAGGGTAAAAGCAAGGGTGGGGGTAAGGGTAAGGGTAAGGGTAAGGGTAAGGGTAAGGGTAAGTAAGCTTAAGGGTAAAAGCAAGGGTAAGGGTAAGGGTAAGGGTAAGGGTAAGGGTAAGGGTAAGGGTAAGGGTAAGGGTAAGGGTAAGGGTAAGGGTAAGCTTAAGGGTAAAAGCAAGGGTAAGGGTAAGGGTAAGGGTAAGGGTAAGGGTAAAGGTAAGGGTAAGCCTAAGGGTAAAAGCAAGGGTAAGGGTAAGGGTAAGGGTAAGGGTAAGGGTTAGGGTAAGGGTAAGGGTAAGGGTAAGGGTAAGGGTAAGGGTAAGGGTAAGGGTAAGGGTAAGGGTAAGGGTAAGGGTAAGGGTAAGCTTAAGGGTAAAAGCAAGGGTAAGGGTAAGGGAAAGGGTAAGGGTAAGCCTAAGGGTAAAAGCAAGGGTAAGGGTAAGGGTAAGGGTAAGGGTAAGCTTAAGGGTAAAAGCAAGAGTAAGGGTAAGGGTAAGGGTGCGGGTAAGGGTAAGGGTAAGCCTAAGGGTAAAAGCAAGGGTAAGGGTAAAGGTAAGGGTAAGGGTAAGGGTAAGGGTAAGGGTAAGGGTAAGGGTAAGGGTAAGGGTAAGGGTATGGGTAAAGGTAAGGGTAAGCCTAAGGGTAAAAGCAAGGGTAAGGGTAAGGGTAAGGGTAAGGGTAAGGGTAAGGTGAAGGGTAAGGGTGAGGGTAAGCTTAAGGTAAAAGCAAGGGTAAGGGTAAGGGTAAGGGTAAGGGTAAGGGTAAGGGTAAGGGTAAGGGTAAGGGTAAGGGTAAGGGTAAGGGTAAGGGTAAGGGTAAGCTTAAGGGTAAGGGTAAGGGTAAGGGTAAGCTTAAGGGTAAAAGCAAGGGTAAGGGTAAGGGTAAGGGTAAGGGTAAGCTTAAGGGTAAAAGCAAGGGTAAGGGTAAGGGTAAGGGTAAAGGTAAGGGTAAGGGTAAGGGTAAGGGTAAGGGTAAGGGTAAGGGTAAGGGTAAGGGTAAGGGTAAGGGTAAGGGTAAGGGTAAGGGTAAGCTTAAGGGTAAGGGTAAGGGTAAGGGTAAGGGTAAGCTTAAGGGTAAAAGCAAGGGTAAGGGTAAGGGTAAGGGTAAGGGTAAGGGTAAGGGTAAGCTTAAGGGTAAGGGTAAGGGTAAGGGTAAGAGTAAGGGTAAGCTTAAGGGTAAAAGCAAGGGTAAGGGTGAGGGTGAGGGTAAGGGTAAGGGTAAGGGTAAGGGTAAGGGTAAGCTTAAGGGTAAGGGTAAGGGTAAGGGTAAGGGTAAGCTTAAGGGTAAAAGCAAGGGTAAGGGTAAGGGTAAGGGTAAGGGTAAGGGTAAGGGTAAGGGTAAGGGTAAGGGTAAGGGTAAGGGTAAGGGTAAGGGTAAGGGTAAGGGTAAGGGTAAGGGAAAGCTTAAGGGTAAGGGTAAGGGTAAGGGTAAGCTTAAGGGTAAAAGCAAGGGTAAGGTTAAGGGTAAGGTTAAGGGTAAGGGTAAGGGTAAGGGTAAGCTTAAGGGTAAAAGCAAGGGTAAGGGTAAGGGTAAGGGTAAGGGTAAGGGTAAGGGTAAGGGTAAGGGTAAGGGTAAGGGTAAGATTAAGGGTAAGGGTAAGGGTAAGGGTAAGGGTAAGCTTAAGGGTAAAAGCAAGGGTAAGGGTAAGGGTAAGGGTAAGGGTAAGGGTAAAGGTAAGGGTAAGCCTAAGGGTAAAAGCAAGGATAAGGGTAAGGGTAAGGGTAAGGGTAAGGGTAAGGGTAAGGGTAAGGGTAAGGGTAAGCTTAAGGGTAAAAGCAAGGGTAAGGGTAAGGGTAAGGGTAAGGGTAAGGGTAAGGGTAAGGGTAAGGTTAAGGGTAAGGGTAAGGGTAAGGGTAAGGGTAAGCTTAAGGTAAAAGCAAGGGTAAGGGTAAGGGTAAGGGTAAGGGTAAGGGTAATGGTAAGCTTAAGGGTAAAAGCAAGGGTAAGGGTAAGGGTAAGGGTAAGGGTAAGGGTTAGGGTAAGGGTAAAGGTAAGGGTAAGCCTAAGGGTAAAAGCAAGGGTAAGGGTAAGGGTAAGGGTAAGGGTAAGGGTAAGGGTAAGGGTAAGGGTAAGGGTAAGGGTAAGGGTAAGGGTAAGAGTAAGGGTAAGGGTAAGGGTAAGCTTAAGGGTAAAAGCAAGGGTAAGGGTAAGGGTAAGGGTAAGGGTAAGCCTAAGGGTAAAAGCAAGGATAAGGGTTAGGGTAAGGGTAAGGGTAAGGGTAAGCTTAAGGGTAAAAGCAAGGGTAAGGGTAAGGGTAAGGGTAAGGGTAAGGGTAAGGGTAAGCTTAAGGGTAAAACAAGGGTAAGGGTAAGGGTAAGGGTAAGGGTAAGGGTAAGGGTAAGGGTAAAGGTAAGGGTAAGCCTAAGGGTAAAAGCAAGGGTAAGGGTAAGGGTAAGGGTAAGGGTAAGGGTAAGGGTAAGGGTAAGCTTAAGGGTAAAAGCAAGGGTAAGGGTAAGGGTAAGGGTAAGGGTAAGGGTAAGGGTAAGGGTAAGGGTAAGGGTAAGCTTAAGGGTAAAAGCAAGGGTAAGGGTAAGGGTAAGGGTAAGGGTAAGGGTAAGGGTAAGGGTAAGGGTAAGGGTAAGGGTAAAGGTAAGGGTAAGGGTAAGGGTAAGGGTAAGGGTAAGGGTAAGGGTAAGGGTAAGCTCTAAGGGTAAAAGCAAGGGTAAGGGTTAGGGTAAGGGTAAGGGTAAGGGTAAGGGTAAGGGTAAGCTTAAGGGTAAAAGCAAGGGTAAGGGTAAGGGTAAAGGTAAGGGTAAGGGTAAGGGTAAGGGTAAGGGTAAGGGTAAGGGTAAGCTTAAGGGTAAAAGCAAGGGTAAGGGTAAGGGTAAGGGTAAGGGTAAGGGTAAGGGTGAGGGTAAGCTTAAGGGTAAAAGCAAGGGTAAGGGTAAGTGTAAGGGTAAGGGTAAGGGTTAGGGTAAGGGTAAAGGTAAGGGTAAGCCTAAGGGTAAAAGCAAGGGTAAGGGTAAGGGTAAGGGTAAGGGTAAGGGTAAGGGTAAGGGTAAGGGTAAGGGTAAGGGTAAGGGTAAGAGTAAGGGTAAGGGTAAGCTTAAGGGTAAAAGCAAGGGTAAGGGTAAGGGTAAGGGTAAGGGTAAGGGTAAGCTTAAGGGTAAAAGCAAGTGTAAGGGTAAGGGTAAGGGTAAGGGTAAGGGTAAGGGTAAGGGTAAGGGTAAGGGTAAGGGTAAGGGTAAGGGTAAGGGTAAGGGTAAGGGTAAAGGTAAGGGTAAGGGTAAGGGTAAGGGTAAGGGTAAGGGTAAGGGTAAGGGTAAAGGTAAGGGTAAGCCTAAGGGTAAAAGCAAGGGTAAGGGTAAGGGTAAGGGTAAGGGTAAGCTTAAGGGTAAAAGCAAGGGTAAGGGTAAGGGTAAGGGTAAGGGTAAGCCTAAGGGTAAAAGCAAGGGTAAGGGTAAGGGTAAGGGTAAGGGTAAGGGTAAGCTTAAGGGTAAAAGCAAGGGTAAGGGTAAGGGTAAGGGTAAGGGTAAGGGTAAGCTTAAGGGTAAAAGCAAGTGTAAGGGTAAGGGTAAGGGTAAGGGTAAGGGTAAGGGTAAGGGTAAGGGTAAGGGTAAGGGTGAAGGTAAGGGTAAGCCTAAGGGTAAAAGCAAGGGTAAGGGTTAGGGTAAGGGTAAGGGTAAGCTTAAGGGTAAAAGCAAGGGTAAGGGTAAGGGTAAGGGTAAGGGTAAAGGTAAGGGTAAGGGTAAGGGTAAGGGTAAGCTTAAGGGTAAAAGCAAGGGTAAGGGTAAGGGTAAGGGTAAGGGTAAGGGTAAGGGTAAGGGTAAGGGTAAGGGTAAGGGTAAGGGTAAGGGTAAGGGTAAGGGTAAGGGTAAGGGTAAGCTAAAGGGTAAAAGCAAGGGTAAGGGTTAGGGTAAGGGTAAGGGTAAGGGTAAGGGTAAGGGTAAGCTTAAGGGTAAAAGCAAGGGTAAGGGTAAGGGTAAGGGTAAGGGTAAGGGTAAGGGTAAGGGTAAGGGTAAGGGTAAGGGTAAGGGTAAGGGTAAAGGTAAGGGTAAGCCTAAGGGTAAAAGCAAGGGTAAGGGTAAGGGTAAGGGTAAGGGTAAGGGTAAGGGTAAGGGTAAGGGTAAGGGTAAGGGTAAGGGTAAGGGTAAGCTTAAGGGTATAAGCAAGGGTAAGGGTAAGGGTAAGGGTGAGGGTAAGGGTAAGGGTAAGGGTAAGGGTAAGGGTAAGCTTAAGGGTAAAAGCAATGGTAAGGGTAAGGGTAAGGGTAAGGGTAAGGGTAAGCTTAAGAGTAAAAGCAAGGGTAAGGGTAAGGGTAAGGGTAAGGGTAAGGGTAAGGGTAAGGGTAAGGGTAAGGGTAAGGGTAAAGGTAAGGGTAAGCCTAAGGGTAAAAGCAAGGGTAAGGGTAAGGGTAAGGGTAAGGGTAAGGGTAAGGGTAAGGGTAAGGGTAAGGGTAAGGGTAAGGGTAAGTGTAAGGGTAAGCTTAAGGGTAAAAGCAAGGGTAAGGGTAAGGGTAAGGGTAAGGGTAAGGGTAAGGGTAAGGGTAAAGGTAAGGGTAAGCCTAAGGGTAAAAGCAAGGGTAAGGGTAAGGGTAAGGGTAAGGGTAAGGGTAAGGGTAAGGGTAAGGGTAAGGGTAAGGGTAAGGGTAAGGGTAAGGGTAAGGGTAAGGGTAAGGGTAAGGGTAAGGGTAAGGGTAAGCTTAAGGGTAAAAGCAAGGGTAAGGGTAAGGGTAAGGGTAAGGGTAAGGGTAAGGGTAAGGGTAAGCTTAAGGGTAAAAGCAAGGGTAAGGGTAAGGGTAAGGGTAAGGGTAAGGGTAAGGGTAAGGGTAAGGGTAAGCTTAAGGGTAAAAGCAAGGGTAAGGGTAAGGGTAAGGGTAAGGGTAAGCTTAAGGGTAAAAGCAAGGGTAAGGGTAAGGGTAAGGGTAAGGGTAAGGGTAAGGGTAAGGGTAAAGGTAAGGGTAAGCCTAAGGGTAAAAGCAAGGGTAAGGGTAAGGGTAAGGGTAAGGGTAAGGGTAAGGGTAAGGGTAAGGGTAAGGGTAAGGGTAAGGGTAAGGGTAAGGGTAAGGGTAAGGGTAAGGGTAAGGGTAAGCTTAAGGGTAAAAGCAAGGGTGAGGGTAAGGGTAAGGGTAAGGGTAAGGGTAAGGGTAAGGGTAAGGGTAAGGGTAAGGGTAAGGGTAAGGGTAAGGGTAAGGGTAAGGGTAAGGGTAAGGGTAAGGGTAAGGGTAAGGGTAAGGGTAAGCCTAAGGGTAAAAGCAAGGGTAAGGGTAAGGGTAAGGGTAAGGGTAAGGGTAAGCTTAAGGGTAAAAGCAAGGGTAAGGGTAAGGGTAAGGGTAAGGGTAAGGGTAAGGGTAAGGGTAAGCTTAAGGGTAAAAGCAAGGATAAGGGTAAGGGTAAGGGTAAGGGTAAGAGTAAGGGTAAGGGTAAGGGTAAAGGTAAGGGTAAGCCTAAGGGTAAAAGCAAGGGTATGGGTAAGGGTAAGGGTAAGTGTAAGGGTAAGGGTAAGGGTAAGGGTAAGGGTAAGGGTAAGGGTAAGGGTAAGGGTAAGGGTAAGGGTAAGGGTAAGGGTAAGCTTAAGGGTAAAAGCAAGGGTAAGGGTAAGGGTAAGGGTAAGGGTAAGGGTAAGGGTAAGGGTAAGGGTAAGGGTATGGGTAAGGGTAAGGGTAAGCTTAAGGGTAAAAGCAAGGGTAAGGGTAAGGGTGAGGGTAAGGGTAAGGGTAAAGGTAAGGGTAAGGGTAAGGGTAAGGGTAAGGGTAAGGGTAAGGGTAAGGGTAAGGGTAAGGGTAAGCTTAAGGGTAAAAGCAAGGGTAAGGGTAAGGGTAAGGGTAAGGGTAAGGGTAAGGGTAAGGGTAAGCTTAAGGG
>CAUEHS010001027.1:0-30753 GCA_958510865.1 Myrrha octodecimguttata
CTTACCCTTACCCTTACCCTTACCCTTACCCTTACCCTTACCCTTACCCTTACCCTTACCCTTACCCTTACCCTTACCCTTACTTAGGGTAAGGGTAAGGGTAAGCTTAAGGGTAAAAGCAAGGGTAAGGGTAAGGGTAAGGGTAAGGGTAAGCCTAAGGGTAAAAGCAAGGGTAAGGGTAAGGGTAAGGGTAAGGGTAAGGGTAAGCTTAAGGGTAAAAGCAAGGGTAAGGGTAAGGCTAAGGGTAAGGGTAAGGGTAAGGGTAAGGGTAAGCTTAAGGGTAAACGCAAGGGTAAGGGTAAGGGTAAGGGTAAGGGTAAGGGTAAGGGTAAGGGTAAGGGTAAAGGTGAGGGTAAGCCTAAGGGTAAAAGCAAGGGTAAGGGTAAGGGTAAGGGTAAGGGCTTTTACCCTTAGGCTTACCCTTACCTTTACCCTTACCCTTACCCTTACCCTTACCCTTACCCTTACCCATACCCTTACCCTTACCCTTATCCTTGCTTTTACCCTTAAGCTTACCCTTACCCTTACCTTTACCCTTACCCTTACCCTTACCCTTACCCTTACCCTTGCTTTTACCCTTAAGCTCACCCTTACCCTTACCCTTACCCTTACCCTTACCCTAACCCTTACTCTTACCCTTACCCTTGCTTTTACCCTTAAGCTTACCCTTACCCTTACCCTTACCCTTACCCTTAAGCTTACCCTTACCCTTACCCTTACCCTTACCCTTACCCTTACCCTTACCCTTACCCTTACCCTTACCCTTACCCTTGCTTTTACCCTTAAGCTTACCTTACCCTTACCCTTACCCTTACCCTTACCCTTGCTTTTACCTTAAGCTTACCCTTACCCTTACCCTTACCCTTACCCTTAAGCTTACCCTTACCCTTACCCTTACCCTTACCCTTACCCTTACCCTTACCCTTACCCTTACCCTTGCTTTTACCCTTAAGCTTACCCTTACCCTTACCCTTACCCTTACCCTTACCCTTACCCTTACCCTTACCCTTACCCTTACCCTTACCCTTACCCTTACCCTTACCCTTACCCTTACCCTTACCCTTGCTTTTACCCTTAGGCTTACCCTTACCTTTACCCTTACCATTACCCTTACCCTTACCCTTACCCTTACCCTTACCCTTACCCTTGCTTTTACCTTAAGCTTACCCTTACCCTTACCCTTACCCTTACCCTCACCCTTACCTTACCCTTACCCTTACCCTTACCCTTACCCTTACCCTTACCCTTACCCTTACCCTTACCCTTACCCTTACCCTTACCCTTACCCTTACCCTTGCTTTTACCCTTAAGCTTACCCTTACCCTTACCCTTACCCTTACCCTTACCCTTACCCTTGCTTTTACCCTTAAGCTTACCCTTACCCTTACTCTTACCCCTACCCTTACCCTTACCCTTACCCTTACCCTTACCCTTACCCTTACCCTTACCCTTACCCTTGCTTTTACCCTTAGGCTTACCCTCACCTTTACCCTTACCCTTACCCTTACCCTTACCCTTACCCTTACCCTTACCCTTGCTTTTACCCTTAAGCTTACCCTTACCCTTACCCTTACCCTTACCCTTAGCCTTACCCTTACCCTTGCTTTTACCCTTAAGCTTACCCTTACCCTTACCCTTACCCTTACCCTTACCCTTGCTTTTACCCTTAGGCTTACCCTCACCCTTACCCTTACCCTTACCCTTAAGCTTACCCTTACCCTTACCCTTACCCTTACCCTTACCCTTACCCTTACCCTTACCCTTACCCTTACCCTTACCCTTGCTTTTACCCTTAAGCTTACCCTTACCCTTACCCTTACCCTTACCCTTACCCTTACCCTTACCCTTACCCTTACCCTTACCCTTACCCTTACCCTTACTTAGGGTAAGGGTAAGGGTAAGCTTAAGGGTAAAAGCAAGGGTAAGGGTAAGGGTAAGGGTAAGGGTAAGGGTAAGGGTAAGGGTAAGGGTAAGCTTAAGGGTAAGGGTAAGTGTAAAGGGTAAGGGTAAGCTTAAGGGTAAAAGCAAGTGTAAGGGTAAGGGTAAGGGTAAGGGTAAGGGTAAGCTTAAGGGTAAGGGTAAGGGTAAGGGTAAGGGTAAGCTTAAGGGTAAAAGCAAGGGTAAGGTTAAGGGTAAGGGTAAGGGTAAGGGTAAGGGTAAGGGTAAGCTTAAGGGTAAGGGTAAGGGTAAGGGTAAGGGTAAGCTTAAGGGTAAAAGCAAGGGTAAGGGTAAGGGTAAGGGTAAGGGTAAGGGTAAGGGTAAGGGTAAGGGTAAGGGTAAGGGTAAGGGTAAGGGTAAGGGTAAGGGTAAGGGTAAGGGTAAGGGTAAGCTTAAGGGTAAGGGTAAGGGTAAGGGTAAGCTTTAGGGTAAAAGCAAGGGCAAGGGTAAGGGTAAGGGTAAGGGTAAGGGTAAGCTTAAGGGTAAAAGCAAGGGTAAGGGTAAGGGTAAGGGTAAGGGTAAGGGTAAGGGTAAGGGTAAGGGTAAGGGTAAGGGTAAGGGTAAGGGTAAGGGTAAGGGTAAGCTTAAGGGTAAGGGTAAGGGTAAGGGTAAGCTTAAGGGTAAAAGCAAGGGTAAGGGTAAGGGTAAGGGTAAGGGTAAGGGTAAGGGTAAGGGTAAAGGTAAGGGTAAGCCTAAGGGTAAAAGCAAGGGTGAGGGTAAGGGTAAGGGTAAGGGTAAGGGTAAGGGTAAGGGTAAGGGTAAGCTTAAGGGTAAAAGCAAGGGTAAGGGTAAGGGTAAGGGTAAGGGTAAGGGTAAGGGTAAGGGTAAGGGTAAGGGTAAGGGTAAGGGTAAGGGTAAGCTTAAGGGTAAAATCAAGAGTAAGGGTAAGGGTAAGGGTAAGGGTAAGGGTAAGGGTAAGGGTAAGGGTAAGGGTAAGGGTAAGGGTAAGGGTAAGCTTAAGGGTAAAAGCAATGGTAAGGGTAAGGGTAAGGGTAAGGGTAAGGGTTAGGGTTAGGGTAAAGGTAAGGGTTAGCCTAAGGGTAAAAGCAAGGGTAAGGGTAAGGGTAAGGGTAAGGGTAAGGGTAAGGGTAAGGGTAAGGGTAAGGGTAAGAGTAAGGGTAAGGGTAAGGGTAAGGGTAAGGGTAAGGGTAAGGGTAAGGGTAAGGGTAAGGGTAAGGGTAAGAGTAAGGGTAAGGGTAAGGGTAAGCTTAAGGGTAAAAGCAAGGGTAAGGGTAAGGGTAAGGGTAAGGGTAAGCCTAAGGGTAAAAGCAAGGGTAAGGGTGAGGTTAAGGGTAAGGGTAAGGGTAAGCTTAAGGGTAAAAGCAAGGGTAAGGGTAAGGGTAAGGGTAAGGGTAAGGGTAAGCTTAAGGGTAAAAGCAAGGGTAAGGGTAAGGGTGAGGGTAAGGGTAAGGGTAAGTGTAAGGGTAAAGGTAAGGGTAAGCCTAAGAGTAAAAGCAAGGGTAAGGTTAAGGGTAAGGGTAAGGGTAAGGGTAAGGGTAAGGGTAAGGGTAAGGGTAAGCTTAAGGGTAAAAGCAAGGGTAAGGATAAGGGTAAGGGTAAGGGTAAGGGTAAGGGTAAGGGTAAGCGTAAGGGTAAGGGTAAGGGTAAGCTCAAGGGTAAAAGCAAGGGTAAGGGTAAGGGTAAGGGTAAGTGTAAGGGTAAGCTTACCCTTACCCTTACCCTTACCCTTACACTTACCCTTGCTTTTACCCTTAGGCTTACCCTTATCCTTACCCTTACCCTTACCCTTAAGCTTACCCTTACCCTTACCCTTACCCTTACCCTTACCCTCACCCTTACCCTTACCCTTACCCTTACCCTTACCCTTGCTTTTACCCTTAAGCTTACCCTTACCCTTACCCTTACCCTTACCCTTACCCTTACCCTTACCCTTACCCTTACCCTTACCCTAACCCTTACCCTTGCTTTGACCCTTAGGCTTACCCTTACCTTTACCCTTACCCTTACCCTTATCCTTACCCTTACCCTTACCCTTACCCTTACCCTTACCCTTACCCTTGCTTTTACCCTTAAGCTTACCCTTACCCTTACCCTTACCCTTGCTTTTACCCTTAAGCTTACCCTTACCCTTACCCTTACCCTTACCCTTACCCTTGCTTTTACCCTTAGGCTTACCTTACCCTTACCCTTACCCTTACCCTTGCTTTTACCCTTAAGCTTACCCTTACCCTTACCCTTACCCTTACCCTTACCCTTACCCTTACCCTTACCCTTACCCTTACCCTTACCCTTACCCTTACCCTTACCCTTACCCTTGCTTTTACCCTAAGGCTTAACCTTACCTTTACCCTTACCCTTACCCTTACCCTTACCCTTACCCTTACCCTTACCCTTACCCTTACCCTTACCCTTACCCTTACCCTTACCCTTACCCTTACCCTTACCCTTGCTTTTACCCTTAAGCTTACCCTTACCCTTACCCTTACCCTTACCCTTACCCTTACCCTTACCCTTGCTTCTACCCTTAAGCTTACCCTTACCCTTACCCTTACCCTTACCCTCACCCTTACCCTTACCCTTACCCTTTCTTATACCCTTAAGCTTACCCTTACCCTTACCCTTACCCTTACCCTTACCCTTACCCTTACCCTTACCCTTACCCTTACCCTTACCCTTACCCTTACCCTTGCTTTTACCCTTAGGCTTACCCTTACCTTTACCCTTACCCTTACCCTTACCCTTACCCTTACCCTTACCCTTACCCTTGCTTTTACCCTTAAGCTTACCCTTACCCTTACCCTTACCCTTACCCTTACCCTAACCCTTACCCTTGCTTTTACCCTTAAGCTTACCCTTACCCTTACCCTTACCCTTACCCTTACCCTTACCCTTACCCTTACCCTTACCCTTACCCTTACCCTTGCCTTTACCCTTAAGCTTACCCTTACCCTTACCCTTACCCTTACCCTTACCCTTACCCTTATCCTTACCCTTGCTTTTACCCTTAAGCTTACCCTTACCCTTACCCTTACCCTTACCCTTACCTTTACCCTTACCCTTACCCTTACCCTTACCCTTACCCTTGCTTTTACTCTTAGGCTTACCCTTACCTTTACCCTTACCCTTACCCTTACCCTTACCCTCACCCTTACCCTTACCCTTGCTTTTTACCCTTAAGCTTACCCTTACCCTTACCCTTACCCTTACCCTTACCCTTGCTTTTACCCTTAAGCTTACCCTTACCCTTACCCTTAACCTTACCCTTACCCTTGCTTTTACCCTTAGGCTTACCCTTACCCTTACCCTTACCCTTACCCTTGCTTTTACCCTTAAGCTTACCCTTACCCTTACCCTTACTCTAACCCTACCCTTACCCTTACCCTTACCCTTACCCTTACCCTTACCCTTACCCTTACCCTTACCCTTACCCTTGCTTTTACCCTTAGGCTTACCCTTACCTTTACCCTTACCCTAACCCTTACCCTTACCCTTACCCTTACCCTTACCCTTGCTTTTACCCTTAAGCTTACCCTTACCCTTACCCTTACCCTTACCCTTACCCTTACCCTTACCCTTACCCTTACCCTTACCCTTGCTTTTACCCTTAGGCTTACCCTTACCCTTACCCTTACCCTTACCCTTACCCTTACCCTTACCCTTACCCTTACCCTTGCTTTTACCCTTAAGCTTACCCTTACCTTACCCTTACCCTTACCCTTACCCTTACCCTTACCCTTACCCTTACCCTTACCCTTACCCTTACCCTTGCTTTTACCCTTAGGCTTACCCTTACCTTTACCCTTACCCTTACCCTTACCCTTACCCTTACCCTTGCTTTTACCCTTAAGCTTACCCTTACCCTTACCCTTACCCTTAAGCTTACCCTTACCCTTACCCTTACCCTTACCCTTACCCTTACCCTTACCCTTACCCTTACCCTTACCCTTACCCTTACCCTTACCCTTACCCTTGCTTTTACCCTTTAGCTTACCCTTACCCTTACCCTTACCCTTACCCTTACCCTTGCTTTTACCCTTAAGCTTACCCTTACCCTTACCCTTACCCATAAGCTTACCCTTACCCTTACCCTTACCCTTACCCTTACCCTTACCCTTACCCTTACCCTTACCCTTACCCTTACCCTTGCTTTTACCCTTAAGCTTACCCTTACCCTTACCCTTACCCTTACCCTTAAGCTTACCCTTACCCTTACCCTTACCCTTACCCTTACCCTTAACCTTACCCTTGCTTTTACCCTTAAGCTTACCCTTACCCTTACCCTTACCCTTACCCTTAAGCTTACCCTTACCCTTACCCTTACCCTTACCCTTACCCTTGCTTTTACCCTTAAGCTTACCCTTACCCTTACCCTTACCCTTACCCTTACCCTTAAGCTTACCCTTACCCTTACCCTAACCCTTACCCTTACCCTTACCCTTACCCTTACCCTTACCCTTGCTTTTACCCTTAAGCTTACCCTTACCCTTACCTTAAGTAAGGGTAAGGGTAAGGGTAAGGGTAAGGGTAAGGGTAAGGGTAAGGGTAAGGGTAAGGGTAAGGGTAAGGGTAAGGGTAAGGGTAAGGGTAAGCTTAAGGGTAAAAGCAAGGGTAAGGGTAAGGGTAAGGGTAAGGGTAAGGGTAAGGGTAAGGGTAAGGGTAAGGGTAAGGGTAAGCTTAAGGGTAAAAGCAAGGGTAAGGGTAAGGGTAAGGGTAAGGGTAAGGGTAAGGGTAAGGGTAAGGGTAAGGGTAAGGGTAAGGGTAAGGGTAAGGGTAAGGGTAAGGGTAAGGGTAAGGGTAAGGGTAAGGGTAAGGGTAAGGGTAAGGGTAAGGGTAAGGGTAAGGGTAAGGGTAAGGGTAAGGGTAAGGGTAAGCTTAAGGGTAAAAGCAAGGGTAAGGGTAAGGGTAAGGGTAAGGGTAAGGGTAAGGGTAAGCTTAAGGGTAAAAGCAAGGGTAAGGGTAAGGGTAAGGGTAAGGGTAAGGGTAAAGGTGAGGGTAAGCCTAAGGGTAAAAGCAAGGGTAAGGGTAAGGGTAAGGGTAAGGGTAAGGGTAAGGGTAAGGGTAAGGGTAAGGGTAAGGGTAAGGGTAAGGGTAAGGGTAAGGGTAAGGGTAAGGGTAGGGGTAAGAGTAAGGGTAAGGGTAAGCTTAAGGGTAAAAGCAAGGGTAAGGGTAAGGGTAAGGGTAAGGGTAAGGGTAAGGGTAAGGGTAAGCTTAAGGGTAAAAGCAAGGGTAAGGGTAAGGGTAAGGGTAAGGGTAAGGGTAAGGGTAAGGGTAAGGGTAAGGGTAAGGGTAAGGGTAAGGGTAAGGGTAAGGGTAAGGGTAAGGGTAAGGGTAAGGGTAAGGGTAAGCTCAAGGGTAAAAGCAAGGGTAAGGGTAAGGGTAAGGGTAAGGGTAAGGGTAAGGGTAATGGTAAGGGTAAAGGTAAGGGTAAGCCTAAGGGTAAAAGCAAGGGTAAGGGTAAGGGTAAGGGTAAGGGTAAGGGTAAGGGTAAGGGTAAGGGTAAGGGTAAGGGTAAGGGTAAGGGTAAGGGTAAGGGTAAGGGTAAGGGTAAGGGTAAAAGCAAGGGTAAGGGTAAGGGTAAGGGTAAGGGTAAGGGTAAGGGTAAGGGTAAGCCTAAGGGTAAGGGTAAGGGTAAGGGTAAGGGTAAGCTTAAGGGTAAAAGCAAGGGTAAGGGTAAGGGTAAGGGTAAGGGTAAGGGTAAGGGTAAGCTTAAGGGTAAAAGCAAGGGTAAGGGTAAGGGTAAGGGTAAGGGTAAGGGTAAGGGTAAGGGTAAGGGTAAGGGTAAGCTTAAGGGTAAGGGTAAGGGTAAGGGTAAGGGTAAGCTTAAGGGTAAAAGCAAGGGTAAGGGTAAGAGTAAGGGTAAGGGTAAGGGTAAGGGTAAGGGTAAGGGTAAGGGTGAGCTTAAGGGTAAAAGCAAGGGTAAGGGTAAGGGTAAGGGTAAGGGTAAGGGTAAGGGTAAGGGTAAGGGTAAGCTTAAGGGTAAAAGCAAGGGTAAGGGTAAGGGTAAGGGTAAGGGTAAGGGTAAGGGTAAGGGTAAGGGTAAGGGTAAGGGTAAAGGTAAGGGTAAGCCTAAGGGTAAAAGCAAGGGTAAGGGTAAGGGTAAGGGTAAGGGTAAGGGTAAGAGTAAGGGTAAGGGTAAGGGTAAGGGTAAGCTTAAGGGTAAAAGCAAGGGTAAGGGTAAGGGTAAGGGTAAGGGTAAGCCTAAGGGTAAAAGCAAGGGTAAGGGTAAGGGTAAGGGTAAGGGTAAGGGTAAGCTTAAGGGTAAAAGCAAGGGTAAGGGTAAGGGTAAGGGTAAGGGTAAGGGTAAGGGTAAGCTTAAGGGTAAAAGCAAGGGTGAGGGTAAGGGTAAGGGTAAGGGTAAGGGTAAGGGAAAGGGTAAGGGTAAGGGTAAGGGTAAGGGTAAGCTTAAGGGTAAAAGCAAGGGTAAGGGTAAGGGTAAGGGTAAGGGTAAGGGTAAGGGTAAGGGTAAGGGTAAGGGTAAGGGTAAGGGTAAGGGTAAGGGTAAGGGTAAGGGTAAGTGTAAGGGTAAGCTTAAGGGTAAAAGCAAGGGTAAGGGTAAGGGTAAGGGTAAGGGTAAGGGTAAAGGTAAGGGTAAGCCTAAGGGTAAAAGCAAGGGTAAGGGTAAGGGTAAGGGTAAGGGTAAGGGTAAGGGTAAGGGTAAGGGTAAGGGTAAGGGTAAGGGTAAGGGTAAGGGTAAGGGTAAGGGTAAGGGTAAGGGTAAGGGTAAGGGTAAGGGTAAGCTTAAGGGTAAAAGCAAGGGTAAGGGTAAGGGTAAGGGTAAGGGTAAGCCTAAGGGTAAAAGCAAGTCTAAGGGTAAGGGTAAGGGTAAGGGTAAGGGTAAGGGTAAGCTTAAGGGTAAAAGCAAGGGTAAGGGTAAGGGTAAGGGTAAGGGTAAGGGTAAGGGTAAGCTCAAGGGTAAAAGCAAGGGTAAGGGTAAGGGTAAGGGTAAGGGTAAAGGTAAGGGTAAGGGTAAAGGTAAGGGTAAGCCTAAGGGTAAAAGCAAGGGTAAGGGTAAGGGTAAGGGTAAGGGTAAGGGTAAGGGTAAGGGTAAGGGTAAGGGTAAGCTTAAGGGTAAAGGCAAGGGTAAGGGTAAGGGTAAGGGTAAGGGTAAGGGTAAGGGTAAGGGTAAGGGTAAGGGTAAGCTTAAGGGTAAGGGTAAGGGTAAGGGTAAGCTTAAGGGTAAAAGCAAGGGTAAGGGTAAGGGTAAGGGTAAGGGTAAGCTTAAGGGTAAAAGCAAGGGTAAGGGTAAGAGTAAGGGTAAGGGTAAGGGTAAGGGTAAGGGTAAGGGTAAGGGTGAGCTTAAGGGTAAAAGCAAGGGTAAGGGTAAGGGTAAGGGTAAGGGTAAGGGTAAGGGTAAGGGTAAGGGTAAGGGTAAGGGTAAGCTTAAGGGTAAAAGCAAGGGTAAGGGTAAGGGTAAGGGTAAGGGTAAGGGTAAGGGTAAGGGTAAGGGTAAGGGTAAGGGTAAGGGTAAAGGTAAGGGTAAGCCTAAGGGTAAAAGCAAGGGTAAGGGTAAGGGTCAGGGTAAGGGTAAGGGTAAGGGTAAGAGTAAGGGTAGGGGTAAGGGTAAGGGTAAGCTTAAGGGTAAAAGCAAGGATAAGGGTAAGGGTAAGGGTAAGGGTAAGCCTAAGGGTAAAAGCAAGGGTAAGGGTAAGGGTAAGGGTAAGGGTAAGGGTAAGGGTAAGCTTAAGGGTAAAAGCAAGGGTAAGGGTAAGGGTAAGGGTAAGGGTAAGAGTAAGGGTAAGGGTAAGCTTAAGGGTAAAAGCAAGGGTGAGGGTAAGGGTAAGGGTAAGGGTAAGGGTAAGGGTAAGGGTAAGGGTAAGGGTAAGGGTAAGGGTAAGGGTAAGGGTAAGGGTAAGCTTAAGGGTAAAAGCAAGGGTAAGGGTAAGGGTAAGGGTAAGGGTAAGGGTAACCCTTACCTTTACCCTTACCCTTACCCTTACCCTTACCCTTACCCTTGCTTTTACCCTTAAGCTTACCCTTACCCTTACCCTTACCCTTAAGCTTACCCTTACCCTTACCCTTACCCTTACCCTTACCCTTACCCTTACCCTTACCCTTACCCTTACCCTTACCCTTACCCTTACCCTTACCCTTACCCTTACCCTTACCCTTACCCTTACCCTTACCCTTGCTTTTACCCTTTAGCTTACCCTTACCCTTACCCTTACCCTTACCCTTACCCTTGCTTTTACCCTTAAGCTTACCCTTACCCTTACCCTTACCCTTACCCTTACCCTTACCCTTACCCTTACCCTTACCCTTGCTTTTACCCTTAAGCTTACCCTTACCCTTACCCTTACCCTTACCCTTAAGCTTACCCTTACCCTTACCCTTACCCTTACCCTTACCCTTACCCTTAACCTTACCCTTGCTTTTACCCTTAAGCTTACCCTTACCCTTACCCTTACCCTTACCCTAAAGCTTACCTTTACCCTTACCCTTACCCTTACCCTTACCCTTGCTTTTACCCTTAAGCTTACCCTTACCCTTACCCTTACCCTTACCCTTACCCTTAAGCTTACCCTTACCCTTACCCTAACCCTTACCCTTACCCTTACCCTTACCCTTACCCTTACCCTTGCTTTTACCCTTAAGCTTACCCTTACCCTTACCCTAAGTAAGGGTAAGGGTAAGGGTAAGGGTAAGGGTAAGGGTAAGGGTAAGGGTAAGGGTAAGGGTAAGGGTAAGGGTAAGCTTAAGGGTAAAAGCAAGGGTAAGGGTAAGGGTAAGGGTAAGGGTAAGGGTAAGGGTAAGGGTAAGGGTAAGCTTAAGGGTAAAAGCAAGGGTAAGGGTAAGGGTAAGGGTAAGGGTAAGGGTAAGGGTAAGGGTAAGGGTAAGGGTAAGGGTAAGGGTAAGGGTAAGGGTAAGGGTAAGGGTAAGGGTAAGGGTAAGGGTAAGGGTAAGGGTAAGCTTAAGGGTAAAAGCAAGGGTAAGGGTAAGGCTAAGGGTAAGGGTAAGGGTAAGGGTAAGGGTAAGCTTAAGGGTAAAAGCAAGGGTAAGGGTAAGGGTAAGGGTAAGGGTAAGGGTAAGGGTAAGGGTAAAGGTGAGGGTAAGCCTAAGGGTAAAAGCAAGGGTAAGGGTAAGGGTAAGGGTAAGGGTAAGGGTAAGGGTAAGGGTAAGGGTAAGGGTAGGGGTAAGAGTAAGGGTAAGGGTAAGCTTAAGGGTAAAAGCAAGGGTAAGGGTAAGGGTAAGGGTAAGGGTAAGGGTAAGGGTAAGCTTAAGGGTAAAAGCAAGGGTAAGGGTAAGGGTAAGGGTAAGGGTAAGGGTAAGGGTAAGGGTAAGGGTAAGGGTAAGGGTAAGGGTAAGGGTAAGGGTAAGGGTAAGCTTAAGGGTAAAAGCAAGGGTAAGGGTAAGGGTAAGGGTAAGGGTAAGGGTAAGGGTAATGGTAAGGGTAAAGGTAAGGGTAAGCCTAAGGGTAAAAGCAAGGGTAAGGGTAAGGGTAAGGGTAAGGGTAAGGGTAAGGGTAAGGGTAAGGGTAAGGGTAAGGGTAAGGGTAAGGGTAAGGGTAAGGGTAAGGGTAAGGGTAAGGGTAAGCTTAAGGGTAAAAGCAAGGGTAAGGGTAAGGGTAAGGGTAAGGGTAAGGGTAAGGGTAAGGGTAAGCTTAAGGGTAAGGGTAAGGGTAAGGGTAAGGGTAAGCTTAAGGGTAAAAGCAAGGGTAAGGGTAAGGGTAAGGGTAAGGGTAAGGGTAAGGGTAAGCTTAAGGGTAAAAGCAAGGGTAAGGGTAAGGGTAAGGGTAAGGGTAAGGGTAAGGGTAAGGGTAAGGGTAAGGGTAAGCTTAAGGGTAAGGGTAAGGGTAAGGGTAAGGGTAAGCTTAAGGGTAAAAGCAAGGGTAAGGGTAAGAGTAAGGGTAAGGGTAAGGGTAAGGGTAAGGGTAAGGGTAAGGGTGAGCTTAAGGGTAAAAGCAAGGGTAAGGGTAAGGGTAAGGGTAAGGGTAAGGGTAAGGGTAAGGGTAAGGGTAAGCTTAAGGGTAAAAGCAAGGGTAAGGGTAAGGGTAAGGGTAAGGGTAAGGGTAAGGGTAAGGGTAAGGGTAAGGGTAAGGGTAAGGGTAAGGGTAAAGGTAAGGGTAAGCCTAAGGGTAAAAGCAAGGGTAAGGGTAAGGGTAAGGGTAAGGGTAAGGGTAAGAGTAAGGGTAAGGGTAAGGGTAAGGGTAAGCTTAAGGGTAAAAGCAAGGGTAAGGGTAAGGGTAAGGGTAAGGGTAAGCCTAAGGGTAAAAGCAAGGGTAAGGGTAAGGGTAAGGGTAAGGGTAAGGGTAAGCTTAAGGGTAAAAGCAAGGGTAAGGGTAAGGGTAAGGGTAAGGGTAAGGGTAAGGGTAAGCTTAAGGGTAAAAGCAAGGGTGAGGGTAAGGGTAAGGGTAAGGGTAAGGGTAAGGGTAAGGGTAAGGGTAAGGGTAAGCTTAAGGGTAAAAGCAAGGGTAAGGGTAAGGGTAAGGGTAAGGGTAAGGGTAAGGGTAAGAGTAAGGGTAAGGGTAAGGGTAAGGGTAAGGGTAAGGGTAAGGGTAAGGGTAAGCTTAAGGGTAAAAGCAAGGGTAAGGGTAAGGGTAAGGGTAAGGGTAAGGGTAAAGGTAAGGGTAAGCCTAAGGGTAAAAGCAAGGGTAAGGGTAAGGGTAAGGGTAAGGGTAAGGGTAAGGGTAAGGGTAAGGGTAAGGGTAAGGGTAAGGGTAAGGGTAAGGGTAAGGGTAAGGGTAAGGGTAAGGGTAAGGGTAAGGGTAAGGGTAAGAGTAAGGGTAAGGGTAAGGGTAAGGGTAAGGGTAAGGGTAAGCTTAAGGGTAAAAGCAAGGGTAAGGGTAAGGGTAAGGGTAAGGGTAAGCCTAAGGGTAAAAGCAAGGGTAAGGGTAAGGGTGAGGGTAAGGGTAAGGGTAAGGGTAAGCTTAAGGGTAAAAGCAAGGGTAAGGGTAAGGGTAAGGGTAAGGGTAAGGGTGAGGGTAAGCTCAAGGGTAAAAGCAAGGGTAAGGGTAAGGGTAAGGGTTAGGGTAAAGGTAAGGGTAAGGGTAAAGGTAAGGGTAAGCCTAAGGGTAAAAGCAAGGGTAAGGGTAAGGGTAAGGGTAAGGGTAAGGGTAAGGGTAAGGGTAAGGGTAAGGGTAAGGGTAAGGGTAAGGGTAAGCTTAAGGGTAAAAGCAAGGGTAAGGGTAAGGGTAAGGGTAAGGGTAAGCTTAAGGGTAAGGGTAAGGGTAACGGTAAGCTTAAGGGTAAAAGCAAGGGTAAGGGTAAGGGTAAGGGTAAGGGTAAGGGTAAGGGTAAGGGTAAGCTTAAGGGTAAAAGCAAGGGTAAGGGTAAGAGTAAGGGTAAGGGTAAGGGTAAGGGTAAGGGTAAGGGTAGGGGTAAGGGTAAGGGTGAGCTTAAGGGTAAAAGCAAGGGTAAGGGTAAGGGTAAGGGTAAGGGTAAGGGTAAGGGTAAGGGTAAGGGTAAGGGTAAGGGTAAGGGTAAGGGTAAGGGTAAGCTTAAGGGTAAAAGCAAGGGTAAGGGTAAGGGTAAGGGTAAGGGTAAGGGTAAGGGTAAGGGTGAGGGTAAGGGTAAGGGTAAAGGTAAGGGTAAGCCTAAGGGTAAAAGCAAGGGTAAGGGTAAGGGTAAGGGTAAGGGTAAGGGTAAGGGTAAGGGTAAGCTTAAGGGTAAAAGCAAGGGTAAGGGTAAGGGTAAGGGTAAGGGTAAGGGTAAGGGTAAGCTCAAGGGTAAAAGCAAGGGTAAGGGTAAGGGTAAGGGTAAGGGTAAAGGTAAGGGTAAGGGTAAAGGTAAGGGTAAGCCTAAGGGTAAAAGCAAGGGTAAGGGTAAGGGTAAGGGTAAGGGTAAGGGTAAGGGTAAGGGTAAGGGTAAGGGTAAGGGTAAGGGTAAGCTTAAGGGTAAAAGCAAGGGTAAGGGTAAGGGTAAGGGTAAGGGTAAGGGTAAGGGTAAGGGTAAGGGTAAGGGTAAGGGTAAGGGTAAGCTTAAGGGTAAGGGTAAGGGTAAGGGTAAGCTTAAGGGTAAAAGCAAGGGTAAGGGTAAGGGTAAGGGTAAGGGTAAGCTTAAGGGTAAAAGCAAGGGTAAGGGTAAGAGTAAGGGTAAGGGTAAGGGTAAGGGTAAGGGTAAGGGTAAGGGTGAGCTTAAGGGTAAAAGCAAGGGTAAGGGTAAGGGTAAGGGTAAGGGTAAGGGTAAGGGTAAGGGTAAGGGTAAGGGTAAGGGTAAGCTTAAGGGTAAAAGCAAGGGTAAGGGTAAGGGTAAGGGTAAGGGTAAGGGTAAGGGTAAGGGTAAGGGTAAGGGTAAGGGTAAGGGTAAAGGTAAGGGTAAGCCTAAGGGTAAAAGCAAGGGTAAGGGTAAGGGTCAGGGTAAGGGTAAGGGTAAGGGTAAGAGTAAGGGTAAGGGTAAGGGTAAGGGTAAGCTTAAGGGTAAAAGCAAGGGTAAGGGTAAGGGTAAGGGTAAGGGTAAGCCTAAGGGTAAAAGCAAGGGTAAGGGTAAGGGTAAGGGTAAGGGTAAGGGTAAGGGTAAGCTTAAGGGTAAAAGCAAGGGTAAGGGTAAGGGTAAGGGTAAGGGTAAGGGTAAGGGTAAGGGTAAGGGTAAGGGTAAGCTTAAGGGTAAAAGCAAGGGTGAGGGTAAGGGTAAGGGTAAGGGTAAGGGTAAGGGTAAGGGTAAGGGTAAGGGTAAGGGTAAGGGTAAGGGTAAGCTTAAGGGTAAAAGCAAGGGTAAGGGTAAGGGTAAGGGTAAGGGTAAGGGTAAGGGTAAGCTTAAGGGTAAAAGCAAGGGTAAGGGTAAGGGTAAGGGTAAGGGTAAGGGTAAGGGTAAGGGTAAGGGTAAAGGTGAGGGTAAGGGTAAGCTTAAGGGTAAAAGCAAGGGTAAGGGTAAGGGTAAGGGTAAGGGTAAGGGTAAGGGTAATGGTAAGGGTAAAGGTAAGGGTAAGCCTAAGGGTAAAAGCAAGGGTAAGGGTAAGGGTAAGGGTAAGGGTAAGGGTAAGGGTAAGGGTAAGGGTAAGGGTAAGGGTAAGGGTAAGGGTAAGCTTAAGGGTAAAAGCAAGGGTAAGGGTAAGGGTAAGGGTAAGGGTAAGGGTAAGGGTAATGGTAAGGGTAAAGGTAAGGGTAAGCCTAAGGGTAAAAGCAAGGGTAAGGGTAAGGGTAAGGGTAAGGGTAAGGGTAAGGGTAAGGGTAAGGGTAAGGGTAAGGGTAAGGGTAAGGGTAAGGGTAAGGGTAAGGGTAAGGGTAAGGGTAAGGGTAAGCTTAAGGGTAAAAGCAAGGGTAAGGGTAAGGGTAAGGGTAAGGGTAAGGGTAAGGGTAAGGGTAAGCTTAAGGGTAAGGGTAAGGGTAAGGGTAAGGGTAAGCTTAAGGGTAAAAGCAAGGGTAAGGGTAAGGGTAAGGGTAAGGGTAAGGGTAAGGGTAAGCTTAAGGGTAAAAGCAAGGGTAAGGGTAAGGGTAAGGGTAAGGGTAAGGGTAAGGGTAAGGGTAAGGGTAAGCTTAAGGGTAAGGGTAAGGGTAAGGGTAAGGGTAAGCTTAAGGGTAAAAGCAAGGGTAAGGGTAAGAGTAAGGGTAAGGGTAAGGGTAAGGGTAAGGGTAAGGGTAAGGGTGAGCTTAAGGGTAAAAGCAAGGGTAAGGGTAAGGGTAAGGGTAAGGGTAAGGGTAAGGGTAAGGGTAAGGGTAAGGGTAAGCTTAAGGGTAAAAGCAAGGGTAAGGGTAAGGGTAAGGGTAAGGGTAAGGGTAAGGGTAAGGGTAAGGGTAAGGGTAAGGGTAAGGGTAAAGGTAAGGGTAAGCCTAAGGGTAAAAGCAAGGGTAAGGGTAAGGGTAAGGGTAAGGGTAAGGGTAAGAGTAAGGGTAAGGGTAAGGGTAAGGGTAAGCTTAAGGGTAAAAGCAAGGGTAAGGGTAAGGGTAAGGGTAAGGGTAAGCCTAAGGGTATAAGCAAGGGTAAGGGTAAGGGTAAGGGTAAGGGTAAGGGTAAGCTTAAGGGTAAAAGCAAGGGTAAGGGTAAGGGTAAGGGTAAGGGTAAGGGTAAGGGTAAGCTTAAGGGTAAAAGCAAGGGTGAGGGTAAGGGTAAGGGTAAGGGTAAGGGTAAGGGTAAGGGTAAGGGTAAGGGTAAGCTTAAGGGTAAAAGCAAGGGTAAGGGTAAGGGTAAGGGTAAGGGTAAGGGTAAGGGTAAGGGTAAGGGTAAGGGTAAGGGTAAGGGTAAGGGTAAGGGTAAGGGTAAGCTTAAGGGTAAAAGCAAGGGTAAGGGTAAGGGTAAGGGTAAGGGTAAGGGTAAAGGTAAGGGTAAGCCTAAGGGTAAAAGCAAGGGTAAGGGTAAGGGTAAGGGTAAGGGTAAGGGTAAGGGTAAGGGTAAGGGTAAGGGTAAGGGTAAGGGTAAGGGTAAGGGTAAGGGTAAGGGTAAGGGTAAGGGTAAGGGTAAGGGTAAGGGTAAGAGTAAGGGTAAGGGTAAGGGTAAGGGTAAGGGTAAGGGTAAGCTTAAGGGTAAAAGCAAGGGTAAGGGTAAGGGTAAGGGTAAGGGTAAGCCTAAGGGTAAAAGCAAGGGTAAGGGTAAGGGTGAGGGTAAGGGTAAGGGTAAGGGTAAGCTTAAGGGTAAAAGCAAGGGTAAGGGTAAGGGTAAGGGTAAGGGTAAGGGTAAGGGTAAGCTCAAGGGTAAAAGCAAGGGTAAGGGTAAGGGTAAGGGTTAGGGTAAAGGTAAGGGTAAGGGTAAAGGTAAGGGTAAGCCTAAGGGTAAAAGCAAGGGTAAGGGTAAGGGTAAGGGTAAGGGTAAGGGTAAGGGTAAGGGTAAGGGTAAGGGTAAGGGTAAGGGTAAGCTTAAGGGTAAAAGCAAGGGTAAGGGTAAGGGTAAGGGTAAGAGTAAGGGTAAGGGTAAGGGTAAGGGTAAGGGTAAGCTTAAGGGTAAGGGTAAGGGTAAGTGTAAGCTTAAGGGTAAAAGCAAGGGTAAGGGTAAGGGTAAGGGTAAGGGTAAGGGTAAGGGTAAGGGTAAGCTTAAGGGTAAAAGCAAGGGTAAGGGTAAGAGTAAGGGTAAGGGTAAGGGTAAGGGTAAGGGTAAGGGTAAGGGTAAGGGTAAGGGTGAGCTTAAGGGTAAAAGCAAGGGTAAGGGTAAGGGTAAGGGTAAGGGTAAGGTTAAGGGTAAGGGTAAGGGTAAGGGTAAGGGTAAGGGTAAGGGTAAGGGTAAGGGTAAGCTTAAGGGTAAAAGCAAGGGTAAGGGTAAGGGTAAGGGTAAGGGTAAGGGTAAGGGTAAGGGTAAGGGTAAGGGTAAGGGTAAAGGTAAGGGTAAGCCTAAGGGTAAAAGCAAGGGTAAGGGTAAGGGTAAGGGTAAGGGTAAGGGTAAGGGTAAGCTTAAGGGTAAAAGCAAGGGTAAGGGTAAGGGTAAGGGTAAGGGTAAGGGTAAGGGTAAGCTCAAGGGTAAAAGCAAGGGTAAGGGTAAGGGTAAGGGTAAGGGTAAGGGTAAAGGTAAGGGTAAGGGTAAAGGTAAGGGTAAGCCTAAGGGTAAAAGCAAGGGTAAGGGTAAGGGTAAGGGTAAGGGTAAGGGTAAGGGTAAGGGTAAGGGTAAGGGTAAGCTTAAGGGTAAAAGCAAGGGTAAGGGTAAGGGTAAGGGTAAGGGTAAGGGTAAGGGTAAGGGTAAGGGTAAGCTTAAGGGTAAGGGTAAGGGTAAGGGTAAGCTTAAGGGTAAAAGCAAGGGTAAGGGTAAGGGTAAGGGTAAGGGTAAGCTTAAGGGTAAAAGCAAGGGTAAGGGTAAGAGTAAGGGTAAGGGTAAGGGTAAGGGTAAGGGTAAGGGTAAGGGTGAGCTTAAGGGTAAAAGCAAGGGTAAGGGTAAGGGTAAGGGTAAGGGTAAGGGTAAGGGTAAGGGTAAGGGTAAGGGTAAGGGTAAGCTTAAGGGTAAAAGCAAGGGTAAGGGTAAGGGTAAGGGTAAGGGTAAGGGTAAGGGTAAGGGTAAGGGTAAGGGTAAAGGTAAGGGTAAGCCTAAGGGTAAAAGCAAGGGTAAGGGTAAGGGTCAGGGTAAGGGTAAGGGTAAGGGTAAGAGTAAGGGTAAGGGTAAGGGTAAGGGTAAGCTTAAGGGTAAAAGCAAGGGTAAGGGTAAGGGTAAGGGTAAGGGTAAGCCTAAGGGTAAAAGCAAGGGTAAGGGTAAGGGTAAGGGTAAGGGTAAGGGTAAGGGTAAGCTTAAGGGTAAAAGCAAGGGTAAGGGTAAGGGTAAGGGTAAGGGTAAGGGTAAGGGTAAGGGTAAGGGTAAGCTTAAGGGTAAAAGCAAGGGTAAGGGTAAGGGTAAGGGTAAGGGTAAGGGTAACCCTTACCTTTACCCTTACCCTTACCCTTACCCTTACCCTTACCCTTGCTTTTACCCTTAAGCTTACCCTTACCCTTACCCTTACCCTTAAGCTTACCCTTACCCTTACCCTTACCCTTACCCTTACCCTTACCCTTACCCTTACCCTTACCCTTACCCTTACCCTTACCCTTACCCTTACCCTTACCCTTACCCTTACCCTTACCCTTACCCTTGCTTTTACCCTTTAGCTTACCCTTACCCTTACCCTTACCCTTACCCTTACCCTTGCTTTTACCCTTAAGCTTACCCTTACCCTTACCCTTACCCTTACCCTTACCCTTACCCTTACCCTTACCCTTACCCTTGCTTTTACCCTTAAGCTTACCCTTACCCTTACCCTTACCCTTACCCTTAAGCTTACCCTTACCCTTACCCTTACCCTTACCCTTACCCTTACCCTTAACCTTACCCTTGCTTTTACCCTTAAGCTTACCCTTACCCTTACCCTTACCCTTACCCTAAAGCTTACCCTTACCCTTACCCTTACCCTTACCCTTACCCTTGCTTTTACCCTTAAGCTTACCCTTACCCTTACCCTTACCCTTACCCTTACCCTTAAGCTTACCCTTACCCTTACCCTAACCCTTACCCTTACCCTTACCCTTACCCTTACCCTTGCTTTTACCCTTAAGCTTACCCTTACCCTTACCCTAAGTAAGGGTAAGGGTAAGGGTAAGGGTAAGGGTAAGGGTAAGGGTAAGGGTAAGGGTAAGGGTAAGGGTAAGGGTAAGGGTAAGGGTAAGCTTAAGGGTAAAAGCAAGGGTAAGGGTAAGGGTAAGGGTAAGGGTAAGGGTAAGGGTAAGGGTAAGGGTAAGGGTAAGCTTAAGGGTAAAAGCAAGGGTAAGGGTAAGGGTAAGGGTAAGGGTAAGGGTAAGGGTAAGGGTAAGGGTAAGGGTAAGGGTAAGGGTAAGGGTAAGGGTAAGGGTAAGGGTAAGGGTAAGGGTAAGGGTAAGGGTAAGGGTAAGCTTAAGGGTAAAAGCAAGGGTAAGGGTAAGGCTAAGGGTAAGGGTAAGGGTAAGGGTAAGGGTAAGCTTAAGGGTAAAAGCAAGGGTAAGGGTAAGGGTAAGGGTAAGGGTAAGGGTAAGGGTAAGGGTAAGGGTAAAGGTGAGGGTAAGCTTAAGGGTAAAAGCAAGGGTAAGGGTAAGGGTAAGGGTAAGGGTAAGGGTAAGGGTAAGGGTAAGGGTAAGGGTAAGGGTAAGGGTAAGGGTAAGGGTAAGGGTAAGGGTAAGGGTAAGGGTAAGGGTAAGGGTAAGGGTAAGGGTAAGGGTAAGGGTAGGGGTAAGAGTAAGGGTAAGGGTAAGCTTAAGGGTAAAAGCAAGGGTAAGGGTAAGGGTAAGGGTAAGGGTAAGGGTAAGGGTAAGCTTAAGGGTAAAAGCAAGGGTAAGGGTAAGGGTAAGGGTAAGGGTAAGGGTAAGGGTAAGCTTAAGGGTAAAAGCAAGGGTAAGGGTAAGGGTAAGGGTAAGGGTAAGGGTAAGGGTAAGGGTAAGGGTAAGGGTAAGGGTAAGGGTAAGGGTAAGGGTAAGGGTAAGGGTAAGGGTAAGGGTAAGGGTAAGGGTAAGGGTAAGGGTAAGGGTAAGGGTAAGGGTAGGGGTAAGAGTAAGGGTAAGGGTAAGCTTAAGGGTAAAAGCAAGGGTAAGGGTAAGGGTAAGGGTAAGGGTAAGGGTAAGGGTAAGCTTAAGGGTAAAAGCAAGGGTAAGGGTAAGGGTAAGGGTAAGGGTAAGGGTAAGGGTAAGGGTAAGGGTAAGGGTAAGGGTAAGGGTAAGGGTAAGGGTAAGGGTAAGGGTAAGGGTAAGGGTAAGCTTAAGGGTAAAAGCAAGGGTAAGGGTAAGGGTAAGGGTAAGGGTAAGGGTAAGGGTAATGGTAAGGGTAAAGGTAAGGGTAAGCCTAAGGGTAAAAGCAAGGGTAAGGGTAAGGGTAAGGGTAAGGGTAAGGGTAAGGGTAAGGGTAAGGTTAAGGGTAAGGGTAAGGGTAAGGGTAAGGGTAAGGGTAAGGGTAAGGGTAAGGGTAAGCTTAAGGGTAAAAGCAAGGGTAAGGGTAAGGGTAAGGGTAAGGGTAAGGGTAAGGGTAAGGGTAAGGGTAAGCTTAAGGGTAAGGGTAAGGGTAAGGGTAAGGGTAAGCTTAAGGGTAAAAGCAAGGGTAAGGGTAAGGGTAAGGGTAAGGGTAAGGGTAAGGGTAAGCTTAAGGGTAAAAGCAAGGGTAAGGGTAAGGGTAAGGGTAAGGGTAAGGGTAAGGGTAAGGGTAAGGGTAAGGGTAAGCTTAAGGGTAAGGGTAAGGGTAAGGGTAAGGGTAAGCTTAAGGGTAAAAGCAAGGGTAAGGGTAAGAGTAAGGGTAAGGGTAAGGGTAAGGGTAAGGGTAAGGGTAAGGGTGAGCTTAAGGGTAAAAGCAAGGGTAAGGGTAAGGGTAAGGGTAAGGGTAAGGGTAAGGGTAAGGGTAAGGGTAAGGGTAAGCTTAAGGGTAAAAGCAAGGGTAAGGGTAAGGGTAAGGGTAAGGGTAAGGGTAAGGGTAAGGGTAAGGGTAAGGGTAAGGGTAAGGGTAAGGGTAAAGGTAAGGGTAAGCCTAAGGGTAAAAGCAAGGGTAAGGGTAAGGGTAAGGGTAAGGGTAAGGGTAAGAGTAAGGGTAAGGGTAAGGGTAAGGGTAAGCTTAAGGGTAAAAGCAAGGGTAAGGGTAAGGGTAAGGGTAAGGGTAAGCCTAAGGGTAAAAGCAAGGGTAAGGGTAAGGGTAAGGGTAAGGGTAAGGGTAAGCTTAAGGGTAAAAGCAAGGGTAAGGGTAAGGGTAAGGGTAAGGGTAAGGGTAAGGGTAAGCTTAAGGGTAAAAGCAAGGGTGAGGGTAAGGGTAAGGGTAAGGGTAAGGGTAAGGGTAAGGGTAAGGGTAAGGGTAAGCTTAAGGGTAAAAGCAAGGGTAAGGGTAAGGGTAAGGGTAAGGGTAAGGGTAAGGGTAAGGGTAAGGGTAAGGGTAAGGGTAAGGGTAAGGGTAAGGGTAAGGGTAAGGGTAAGGGTAAGCTCAAGGGTAAAAGCAAGGGTAAGGGTAAGGGTAAGGGTAAGGGTAAGGGTAAAGGTAAGGGTAAGCCTAAGGGTAAAAGCAAGGGTAAGGGTAAGGGTAAGGGTAAGGGTAAGGGTAAGGGTAAGAGTAAGGGTAAGGGTAAGGGTAAGGGTAAGGGTAAGGGTAAGGGTAAGGGTAAGGGTAAGGGTAAGGGTAAGGGTAAGGGTAAGAGTAAGGGTAAGGGTAAGGGTAAGGGTAAGGGTAAGGGTAAGCTTAAGGGTAAAAGCAAGGGTAAGGGTAAGGGTAAGGGTAAGGGTAAGCCTAAGGGTAAAAGCAAGGGTAAGGGTAAGGGTGAGGGTAAGGGTAAGGGTAAGGGTAAGCTTAAGGGTAAAAGCAAGGGTAAGGGTAAGTGTAAGGGTAAGGGTAAGGGTAAGGGTAAGCTCAAGGGTAAAAGCAAGGGTAAGGGTAAGGGTAAGGGTTAGGGTAAAGGTAAGGGTAAGGGTAAAGGTAAGGGTAAGCCTAAGGGTAAAAGCAAGGGTAAGGGTAAGGGTAAGGGTAAGGGTAAGGGTAAGGGTAAGGGTAAGGGTAAGGGTAAGGGTAAGGGTAAGGGTAAGCTTAAGGGTAAAAGCAAGGGTAAGGGTAAGGGTAAGGGTAAGGGTAAGGGTAAGGGTAATGGTAAGGGTAAGCTTAAGGGTAAGGGTAAGGGTAAGGGTAAGCTTAAGGGTAAAAGCAAGGGTAAGGGTAAGGGTAAGGGTAAGGGTAAGGGTAAGGGTAAGGGTAAGGGTAAGCTTAAGGGTAAAAGCAAGGGTAAGGGTAAGAGTAAGGGTAAGGGTAAGGGTAAGGGTAAGGGTAAGGGTAAGGGTGAGCTTAAGGGTAAAAGCAAGGGTAAGGGTAAGGGTAAGGGTAAGGGTAAGGGTAAGGGTAAGGGTAAGGGTAAGGGTAAGGGTAAGGGTAAGGGTAAGGGTAAGGGTAAGGGTAAGGGTAAGCTTAAGGGTAAAAGCAAGGGTAAGGGTAAGGGTAAGGGTAAGGGTAAGGGTAAGGGTAAGGGTAAGGGTAAGGGTAAGGGTAAAGGTAAGGGTAAGCCTAAGGGTAAAAGCAAGGGTAAGGGTAAGGGTAAGGGTAAGGGTAAGGGTAAGGGTAAGCTTAAGGGTAAAAGCAAGGGTAAGGGTAAGGGTAAGGGTAAGGGTAAGGGTAAGGGTAAGCTCAAGGGTAAAAGCAAGGGTAAGGGTAAGGGTAAGGGTAAGGGTAAAGGTAAGGGTAAGGGTAAAGGTAAGGGTAAGCCTAAGGGTAAAAGCAAGGGTAAGGGTAAGGGTAAGGGTAAGGGTAAGGGTAAGGGTAAGGGTAAGGGTAAGCTTAAGGGTAAAAGCAAGGGTAAGGGTAAGGGTAAGGGTAAGGGTAAGGGTAAGGGTAAGGGTAAGGGTAAGGGTAAGCTTAAGGGTAAGGGTAAGGGTAAGGGTAAGCTTAAGGGTAAAAGCAAGGGTAAGGGTAAGGGTAAGGGTAAGGGTAAGCTTAAGGGTAAAAGCAAGGGTAAGGGTAAGAGTAAGGGTAAGGGTAAGGGTAAGGGTAAGGGTAAGGGTAAGGGTGAGCTTAAGGGTAAAAGCAAGGGTAAGGGTAAGGGTAAGGGTAAGGGTAAGGGTAAGGGTAAGGGTAAGGGTAAGCTTAAGGGTAAAAGCAAGGGTAAGGGTAAGGGTAAGGGTAAGGGTAAGGGTAAGGGTAAGGGTAAGGGTAAGGGTAAGGGTAAAGGTAAGGGTAAGCCTAAGGGTAAAAGCAAGGGTAAGGGTAAGGGTCAGGGTAAGGGTAAGGGTAAGGGTAAGAGTAAGGGTAAGGGTAAGGGTAAGGGTAAGCTTAAGGGTAAAAGCAAGGGTAAGGGTAAGGGTAAGAGTAAGGGTAAGCCTAAGGGTAAAAGCAAGGGTAAGGGTAAGGGTAAGGGTAAGGGTAAGGGTAAGGGTAAGCTTAAGGGTAAAAGCAAGGGTAAGGGTAAGGGTAAGGGTAAGGGTAAGGGTAAGGGTAAGGGTAAGCTTAAGGGTAAAAGCAAGGGTGAGGGTAAGGGTAAGGGTAAGGGTAAGGGTAAGGGTAAGGGTAAGGGTAAGGGTAAGGGTAAGGGTAAGGGTAAGCTTAAGGGTAAAAGCAAGGGTAAGGGTAAGGGTAAGGGTAAGGGTAAGGGTAACCCTTACCTTTACCCTTACCCTTACCCTTACCCTTACCCTTACCCTTGCTTTTACCCTTAAGCTTACCCTTACCCTTACCCTTACCCTTAAGCTTACCCTTACCCTTACCCTTACCCTTACCCTTACCCTTACCCTTACCCTTACCCTTACCCTTACCCTTACCCTTACCCTTACCCTTACCCTTACCCTTACCCTTGCTTTTACCCTTTAGCTTACCCTTACCCTTACCCTTACCCTTACCCTTACCCTTGCTTTTACCCTTAAGCTTACCCTTACCCTTACCCTTACCCTTACCCTTACCCTTACCCTTACCCTTACCCTTACCCTTGCTTTTACCCTTAAGCTTACCCTTACCCTTACCCTTACCCTTACCCTTAAGCTTACCCTTACCCTTACCCTTACCCTTACCCTTACCCTTACCCTTAACCTTACCCTTGCTTTTACCCTTAAGCTTACCCTTACCCTTACCCTTACCCTTACCCTAAAGCTTACCCTTACCCTTACCCTTACCCTTACCCTTACCCTTGCTTTTACCCTTAAGCTTACCCTTACCCTTACCCTTACCCTTACCCTTACCCTTAAGCTTACCCTTACCCTTACCCTAACCCTTACCCTTACCCTTACCCTTACCCTTACCCTTACCCTTGCTTTTACCCTTAAGCTTACCCTTACCCTTACCCTAAGTAAGGGTAAGGGTAAGGGTAAGGGTAAGGGTAAGGGTAAGGGTAAGGGTAAGGGTAAGGGTAAGGGTAAGGGTAAGGGTAAGGGTAAGCTTAAGGGTAAAAGCAAGGGTAAGGGTAAGGGTAAGGGTAAGGGTAAGGGTAAGGGTAAGGGTAAGGGTAAGGGTAAGCTTAAGGGTAAAAGCAAGGGTAAGGGTAAGGGTAAGGGTAAGGGTAAGGGTAAGGGTAAGGGTAAGGGTAAGGGTAAGGGTAAGGGTAAGGGTAAGGGTAAGGGTAAGGGTAAGGGTAAGGGTAAGGGTAAGGGTAAGCTTAAGGGTAAAAGCAAGGGTAAGGGTAAGGCTAAGGGTAAGGGTAAGGGTAAGGGTAAGGGTAAGCTTAAGGGTAAAAGCAAGGGTAAGGGTAAGGGTAAGGGTAAGGGTAAGGGTAAGGGTAAGGGTAAGGGTAAAGGTGAGGGTAAGCCTAAGGGTAAAAGCAAGGGTAAGGGTAAGGGTAAGGGTAAGGGTAAGGGTAAGGGTAAGGGTAAGGGTAAGGGTAGGGGTAAGAGTAAGGGTAAGGGTAAGCTTAAGGGTAAAAGCAAGGGTAAGGGTAAGGGTAAGGGTAAGGGTAAGGGTAAGGGTAAGCTTAAGGGTAAAAGCAAGGGTAAGGGTAAGGGTAAGGGTAAGGGTAAGGGTAAGGGTAAGGGTAAGGGTAAGGGTAAGGGTAAGGGTAAGGGTAAGGGTAAGGGTAAGGGTAAGGGTAAGCTTAAGGGTAAAAGCAAGGGTAAGGGTAAGGGTAAGGGTAAGGGTAAGGGTAAGGGTAATGGTAAGGGTAAAGGTAAGGGTAAGCCTAAGGGTAAAAGCAAGGGTAAGGGTAAGGGTAAGGGTAAGGGTAAGGGTAAGGGTAAGGGTAAGGGTAAGGGTAAGGGTAAGGGTAAGGGTAAGGGTAAGGGTAAGGGTAAGGGTAAGCTTAAGGGTAAAAGCAAGGGTAAGGGTAAGGGTAAGGGTAAGGGTAAGGGTAAGGGTAAGGGTAAGCTTAAGGGTAAGGGTAAGGGTAAGGGTAAGGGTGAGCTTAAGGGTAAAAGCAAGGGTAAGGGTAAGGGTAAGGGTAAGGGTAAGGGTAAGGGTAAGCTTAAGGGTAAAAGCAAGGGTAAGGGTAAGGGTAAGGGTAAGGGTAAGGGTAAGGGTAAGGGTAAGGGTAAGCTTAAGGGTAAGGGTAAGGGTAAGGGTAAGGGTAAGCTTAAGGGTAAAAGCAAGGGTAAGGGTAAGAGTAAGGGTAAGGGTAAGGGTAAGGGTAAGGGTAAGGGTAAGGGTGAGCTTAAGGGTAAAAGCAAGGGTAAGGGTAAGGGTAAGGGTAAGGGTAAGGGTAAGGGTAAGGGTAAGGGTAAGGGTAAGCTTAAGGGTAAAAGCAAGGGTAAGGGTAAGGGTAAGGGTAAGGGTAAGGGTAAGGGTAAGGGTAAGGGTAAGGGTAAGGGTAAAGGTAAGGGTAAGCCTAAGGGTAAAAGCAAGGGTAAGGGTAAGGGTATGGGTAAGGGTAAGGGTAAGAGTAAGGGTAAGGGTAAGGGTAAGGGTAAGCTTAAGGGTAAAAGCAAGGGTAAGGGTAAGGGTAAGGGTAAGGGTAAGCCTAAGGGTAAAAGCAAGGGTAAGGGTAAGGGTAAGGGTAAGGGTAAGGGTAAGCTTAAGGGTAAAAGCAAGGGTAAGGGTAAGGGTAAGGGTAAGGGTAAGGGTAAGGGTAAGCTTAAGGGTAAAAGCAAGGGTGAGGGTAAGGGTAAGGGTAAGGGTAAGGGTAAGGGTAAGGGTAAGGGTAAGCTTAAGGGTAAAAGCAAGGGTAAGGGTAAGGGTAAGGGTAAGGGTGAGGGTAAGGGTAAGGGTAAGGGTAAGGGTAAGGGTAAGGGTAAGGGTAAGGGTAAGGGTAAGGGTAAGGGTAAGCTTAAGGGTAAAAGCAAGGGTAAGGGTAAGGGTAAGGGTAAGGGTAAGGGTAAAGGTAAGGGTAAGCCTAAGGGTAAAAGCAAGGGTAAGGGTAAGGGTAAGGGTAAGGGTAAGGGTAAGGGTAAGGGTAAGGGTAAGGGTAAGGGTAAGGGTAAGGGTAAGGGTAAGGGTAAGGGTAAGGGTAAGGGTAAGGGTAAGGGTAAGGGTAAGGGTAAGAGTAAGGGTAAGGGTAAGGGTAAGGGTAAGGGTAAGGGTAAGCTTAAGGGTAAAAGCAAGGGTAAGGGTAAGGGTAAGGGTAAGGGTAAGCCTAAGGGTAAAAGCAAGGGTAAGGGTAAGGGTGAGGGTAAGGGTAAGGGTAAGGGTAAGCTTAAGGGTAAAAGCAAGGGTAAGGGTAAGGGTAAGGGTAAGGGTAAGGGTAAGGGTAAGCTCAAGGGTAAAAGCAAGGGTAAGGGTAAGGGTAAGGGTTAGGGTAAAGGTAAGGGTAAGGGTAAAGGTAAGGGTAAGCCTAAGGGTAAAAGCAAGGGTAAGGGTAAGGGTAAGGGTAAGGGTAAGGGTAAGGGTAAGGGTAAGGGTAAGGGTAAGGGTAAGGGTAAGGGTAAGCTTAAGGGTAAAAGCAAGGGTAAGGGTAAGGGTAAGGGTAAGGGTAAGGGTAAGGGTAATGGTAAGGGTAAGCTTAAGGGTAAGGGTAAGGGTAAGGGTAAGCTTAAGGGTAAAAGCAAGGGTAAGGGTAAGGGTAAGGGTAAGGGTAAGGGTAAGGGTAAGGGTAAGGGTAAGCTTAAGGGTAAAAGCAAGGGTAAGGGTAAGAGTAAGGGTAAGGGTAAGGGTAAGGGTAAGGGTAAGGGTAAGGGTGAGCTTAAGGGTAAAAGCAAGGGTAAGGGTAAGGGTAAGGGTAAGGGTAAGGGTAAGGGTAAGGGTAAGGGTAAGGGTAAGGGTAAGGGTAAGGGTAAGGGTAAGGGTAAGGGTAAGGGTAAGCTTAAGGGTAAAAGCAAGGGTAAGGGTAAGGGTAAGGGTAAGGGTAAGGGTAAGGGTAAGGGTAAGGGTAAGGGTAAGGGTAAAGGTAAGGGTAAGCCTAAGGGTAAAAGCAAGGGTAAGGGTAAGGGTAAGGGTAAGGGTAAGGGTAAGAGTAAGGGTAAGGGTAAGGGTAAGGGTAAGCTTAAGGGTAAAAGCAAGGGTAAGGGTAAGGGTAAGGGTAAGGGTAAGCCTTAGGGTAAAAGCAAGGGTAAGGGTAAGGGTAAGGGTAAGGGTAAGGGTAAGGGTAAGCTTAAGGGTAAAAGCAAGGGTAAGGGTAAGGGTAAGGGTAAGCTTAAGGGTAAAAGCAAGGGTGAGGGTAAGGGTAAGGGTAAGGGTAAGGGTAAGGGTAAGGGTAAGGGTAAGGGTAAGGGTAAGGGTAAGGGTAAGGGTAAGCTTAAGGGTAAAAGCAAGGGTAAGGGTAAGGGTAAGGGTAAGGGTAAGGGTAAGGGTAAGGGTAAGGGTAAGGGTAAGGGTAAGGGTAAGGGTAAGGGTAAGGGTGAGGGTGAGCTTAAGGGTAAAAGCAAGGGTAAGGGTAAGGGTAAGGGTAAGGGTAAGGGTAAAGGTAAGGGTAAGCCTAAGGGTAAAAGCAAGGGTAAGGGTAAGGGTAAGGGTAAGGGTAAGGGTAAGGGTAAGGGTAAGGGTAAGGGTAAGGGTAAGGGTAAGGGTAAGGGTAAGGGTAAGGGTAAGGGTAAGGGTAAGGGTAAGGGTAAGGGTAAGGGTAAGGGTAAGGGTAAGGGTAAGGGTAAGGGTAAGGGTAAGCTTAAGGGTAAAAGCAAGGGTAAGGGTAAGGGTAAGGGTAAGGGTAAGCCTAAGGGTAAAAGCAAGGGTAAGGGTAAGGGTAAGGGTAAGGGTAAGGGTAAGCTTAAGGGTAAAAGCAAGGGTAAGGGTAAGGGTAAGGGTAAGGGTAAGGATAAGGGTAAGCTCAAGGGTAAAAGCAAGGGTAAGGGTAAGGGTAAGGGTAAGGGTAAAGGTAAGGGTAAGGGTAAAGGTAAGGGTAAGCCTAAGGGTAAAAGCAAGGGTAAGGGTAAGGGTAAGGGTAAGGGTAAGGGTAAGGGTAAGGGTAAGGGTAAGGGTAAGGGTAAGGGTAAGCTTAAGGGTAAAAGCAAGGGTAAGGGTAAGGGTAAGGGTAAGGGTAAGGGTAAGGGTAAGGGTAAGGGTAAGGGTAAGGGTAAGCTTAAGGGTAAGGGTAAGGGTAAGGGTAAGCTTAAGGGTAAAAGCAAGGGTAAGGGTAAGAGTAAGGGTAAGGGTAAGCTTAAGGGTAAAAGCAAGGGTAAGGGTAAGGGTAAGGGTAAGGGTAAGGGTAAGGGTAAGGGTAAGGGTAAGGGTAAGCTTAAGGGTAAGGGTAAGGGTAAGAGTAAGGGTAAGCTTAAGGGTAAAAGCAAGGGTAAGGGTAAGGGTAAGGGTAAGGGTAAGGGTAAGCTCAAGGGTAAGGGTAAGGGTAAGGGTAAGGGTAAGCTTAAGGGTAAAAGCAAGGGTAAGGTTAAGGGTAAGGGTAAGGGTAAGGGTAAGGGTAAGCTTAAGGGTAAGGGTAAGGGTAAGGGTAAGGGTAAGCTTAAGGGTAAAAGCAAGGGTAAGGGTAAGGGTAAGGGTAAGGGTAAGGGTAAGGGTAAGGGTAAGGGTAAGGGTAAGGGTAAGGGTAAGGGTAAGGGTAAGGGTAAGGGTAAGGGTAAGGGTAAGGGTAAGCTTAAGGGTAAGGGTAAGGGTAAGGGTAAGTTTAAGGGTAAAAGCAAGGGTAAGGGTAAGGGTAAGGGTAAGGGTAAGGGTAAGCTTAAGGGTAAAAGCAAGGGTAAGGGTAAGGGTAAGGGTAAGGGTAAGGGTAAGGGTAAGGGTAAGGGTAAGGGTAAGGTTAAGGGTAAGCTTAAGGGTAAGGGTAAGGGTAAGGGTAAGCTTAAGGGTAAAAGCAAGGGTGAGGGTAAGGGTAAGGGTAAGGGTAAGGGTAAAGGTAAGGGTAAGTCTAAGGGTAAAAGCAAGGGTAAGGGTAAGGGTAAGGGTAAGGGTAAGGGTAAAGGTAAGGGTAAGGGTAAGGGTAAGGGTAAGTGTAAGGGTAAGCTTAAGGGTAAAAGCAAGGGTAAGGGTAAGGGTAAGGATAAGGGTAAGGGTAAGGGTAAGGGTAAGGTTAAGGGTAAGGGTAAGGGTAAGCTTAAGGGTAAAAGCAAGGGTAAGGGTAAGGGTAAGGGTAAGGGTATAGGTAAGGGTAAGGGTAAGGGTAAGGGTAAGGGTAAGCTTAAGGGTAAAAGCAAGGGTAAGGGTAAGGGTAAGGGTAAGGGTAAGGGTTAGGGTAAGGGTAAAGGTAAGGGTAAGCCTAAGGGTAAAAGCAAGGGTAAGGGTAAGGGTAAGGGTAAGGGTAAGGGTAAGGGTAAGGGTAAGGGTAAGGGTAAGAGTAAGGGTAAGGGTAAGGGTAAGCTTAAGGGTAAAAGCAAGGGTAAGGGTAAGGGTAAGGGTAAGGGTAAGCCTAAGGGTAAAAGCAAGGGTAAGGGTAAGGTTAAGGGTAAGGGTAAGGGTAAGCTTAAGGGTAAAAGCAAGGGTAAGGGTAAGGGTAAGGGTAAGGGTAAGGGTAAGCTTAAGGGTAAAAGCAAGGGTAAGGGTAAGGGTGAGGGTAAGGGTAAGGGTAAGGGTAAGGGTAAGGGTAAAGGAAAGGGTAAGCCTAAGAGTAAAAGCAAGGGTAAGGGTAAGGGTAAGGGTAAGGGTAAGCTTAAGGGTAAAAGCAAGGGTAAGGGTAAGGGTAAGGGTAAGGGTAAGGGTAAGGGTAAGGGTAAGGGTAAGGGTAAGGGTAAGGGTAAGGGTAAGGGTAAGCTTAAGGGTAAAAGCAAGGGTAAGGGTAAGGGTAAGGGTAAGGGTAAGGGTAAGGGTAAAGGTAAGGGTAAGCCTAAGGGTAAAAAAAGGGTAAGGGTAAGGGTAAGGGTAAGGGTAAGGGTAAGGGTAAGGGTAAGGGTAAGGGTAAGGGTAAGGGTAAGGGTAAGGGTAAGGGTAAGGGTAAGGGTAAGGGTAAGGGTAAGGGTAAGGGTAAGGGTAAGGGTAAGGGTAAGGGTAAGGGTAAGGGTAAGCTTAAGGGTAAAAGCAAGGGTAAGGGTAAGGGTAAGGGTAAGTGTAAGCCTAAGGGTAAAAGCAAGGGTAAGGGTAAGGGTAAGGGTAAGGGTGAGGGTAAGCTTAAGGGTAAAAGCAAGGGTAAGGGTAAGGGTAAGGGTAAGGGTAAGGGTAAGGGTAAGCTCAAGGGTAAAAGCAAGGGTAAGGGTAAGGGTAAGGGTAAGGGTAAGGGTAAAGGTAAGGGTAAGGGTAAAGGTAAGGGTAAGCCTAAGGGTAAAAGCAAGGGTAAGGGTAAGGGTAAGGGTAAGGGTAAGGGTAAGGGTAAGGGTAAGGGTAAGGGTAAGCTTAAGGGTAAAAGCAAGGGTAAGGGTAAGGGTAAGGGTAAGGGTAAGAGTAAGGGTAAGGGTAAGGGTAAGGGTAAGGGTAAGGGTAAGCTTAAGGGTAAGGGTAAGGGTAAGGGTAAGCTTAAGGGTAAAAGCAAGGGTAAGGGTAAGGGTAAGGGTAAGGGTAAGCTTAAGGGTAAAAGCAAGGGTAAGGGTAAGGGTAAGGGTAAGGGTAAGGGTAAGGGTAAGGGTAAGGGTAAGGGTAAGGGTCAGCTTAAGGGTAAGGGTAAGGGTAAGGGTAAGGGTAAGCTTAAGGGTAAAAGCAAGGGTAAGGGTAAGGGTAAGGGTAAGGGTAAGGGTAAGCTTAAGGGTAAGGGTAAGGGTAAAGGTAAGGGTAAGCTTAAGGGTAAAAGCAAGGGTAAGGTTAAGGGTAAGGGTAAGGGTAAGGGTAAGGGTAAGGGTAAGCTTAAGGGTAAGGGTAAGGGTAAGGGTAAGGGTAAGCTTAAGGGTAAAAGCAAGGGTAAGGG